>JAECUM010002786.1:0-145783 GCA_016617855.1 Megalonaias nervosa
ATATATATTTGATTACGTCGACCATATATTATAAATAAATGTTATTATATCCTGGCATTCATAACTTAACTATTTAGCAAGAAATAGATAATTCACGGAGTAAGTATATTGAAAGATAGCCTTAACTTCTTAGTGGAGGGGATGATTAATTCATTGATTGTATTTTTACGGCACACCAGCACTGTTAGGCTATTTAGCGCCATACAAAAGTTTATATCTTTGATCGTTTAAAAGTGGTAAAAGGTTTTGTATCGCTGGTCGGGTGAAAGTAAAACAAAAAGATGGTAACGGTAATAAATAAATACAGCATCCCGATCAACGGGGAATGTAAATGGTGTATATTAATGGAGGCAGATGAAAGGTAATACAAATTAAGGGACGGTATATACATCACGTAAAACTGCTCAAGATGATAGCATAAAAGCTATAGCTTGTAATAAATGTTTACTTCCTTCAGGAAGTCTATAATACAAACCACGCTGACTGTATCAAAGAGCTCCTTAATATCATGCACATTGTAATACTGATCGCGCGTAGGTTGGAGGTCGAAACACTCCAACATAAAGTGCTTAACGGTGAATGGTTCATTGCAAGAAATGCACTGTGGTGGGTCTTCTCCTTTTAGTATGTGCGAGTGGGTTATATAAGTATGACCAATTCGAATTCTTGCAATGACTACCTCCTCCCTACGGATGTTTCTGCAGGAAGGAGTCCATTCTCCTAGGGTTGGCTTGATTGCATGAAGTTTATTATTGACTGCATCATTCCATCATACCTGCCATTTCTGACGTAAAGATTCTTTGAAACTAGGTTTAAAATCAGTCTACGGTATTTTAAAATCAGATGGTTCAAGGGATAGGGCCATTTTAGCAGCGCGGTCTCCTTTTTCATTACCTTTAATGCCAATATGGCTGGGTAATCAAGAGTATACTATATTGTGGGAGGTACTCAGCTTAGTATTTTTGAGGAGAATATTGGCTAATAATGGGTTCTCCAGTTTTCGATTATGTAGTGACTGAAGTACTGATAGTGAGTCGGAGAAGATGATGTTGTTTAAAATACGTTTGTTTTCAATATAAGACAGCACAAGGTCTATTACTCTGATTTCGGCTGAAAAAATTGAAGTACCATTTTTCAAGCGAACTTTCGTTGTATGTTTTCCACTAACGTAGGCTGCAGCAGCCTTTTCCTCATCTTCTGACCCAGGAGTATAAATTCTTGCGTAGTTTTCAAATTGGGCGAGGAATTCATGATAAGGGTTGTGGAAGATCGAAGGGTTTGTCTCAGATTTTTTCCATCGTGTGACGTAAAAAGTACTTGAATAGCCAGGGAGGTGTTTCGGAGATGGACGTTTTCTGAAATTTTGAAAGATCAATTTTGGTACTTTCGAGGCAGGGTGATATTCTAATGCCAAAGGAAGGTATAAGATTTGGTTTATTTTCGTATAAGGTTTTGTATTTGGGTTGAAAAACAGCCGAAAAAGCAGGGTTCAGAGGGTTTGATCTTAATTTCAGAGCATACTGTACGGAAAGCATTTCTCTACGTTGCGATAAAGGTGGTTCATTCGCTTCAACGAGTAGGCTTTCGCACGGGTATGTCTCAAATGCTCCCAGAGCGAATCTTATTCCTTGATGATAAATTGGGTCAAGCATCTTCAAATAGGACTTCCTAGCTGAACCATAAACAACGCAACCATAGTCTAGTTTGGAACGAATAAACGTTCTATATAAACTGAGGATGGCTTTTCTATCATCACCCCAGTCAGTGTGCGCTACTACTTTAAGTAAATCTATAGATTTCAAGCATTTAGCTGTCAGATTCTTCAGGTGTGGAATAAAAGTCAGTTTTGTGTCGAAGATAATCCCTAAAAACTTTGTTTCCTCAACACCTGGAATAGGTGTTCTGTCCAGCGTGAGTTTAGGTTCATCATGGTGTCTTCGTAACTGACAGAAATGCATACATACCGTTTTTGATTTCGAGAATTTGAAACCGTTAGTACTGGCCCAATTTTGAAGCTTGTTGATATTTTGCTGTAATTATCTTTCAATTGTATGCATGTGCTTTTTGATCGATAACATATTAGAAAGTCATCAACGTATAAGGAACAATCCACACTAGGAGCCAGACACTTGGAGATGCTATTAATTATTATGTTGAAAAGTGTCACAGATAAAATATTGCCCTGGGGCACACCCATCTCTTGATCGTGCATATCAGAGAGGGTGGAGTCCACTCGTAACTTGAATTCCTTGTCTGAGAGAACGTTTGATATGAAAGAGGGCAGACAGCCTTTGAGACCCAGATCGTGCAGGTCATTTAGTATTCCGTACTTTCATGTCGTGTCATAGGTCTTTTCTAAGTCAAAGAACACCGCTACTAAGTGTTCCGTCTTGATGAAAGCGTCAAGAACAAATGTTTGTAGTCTAACCAGATGATCATATATACTACGACCATAACGAAAGCCACTTTGGAAAGGAGATATTAAATTGTTGGTTTCCAAATAACATACAAGCCGATAATTGATCATTCGTTCCATTGTTTTGCATACGCATGTCGTCAGTGATATGGGTCTATAGTTGGTAGGATCTGCGCTATCTTTCCTGGTTTGGGAATTGGTATTACTGTTGCTTCTTTCCAAATTTTTGGTACATTAGAAGTAATCCATAAATCATTGAAGATTTCCAATAGAACTGTTAATGATGGTTCTGGAAGGTGTTTCAAAAACTGGTAATGTATATCATCAGACCCAGCGGATGTATCATGGGCCTTATTCAAAGATTCCATAAGCTCCGACAATGAAAACGGTTGGTCATCAGCCTCTGAGTTATTCGATGTGAATTTCAGCCGTGTCTTTTCTTTTTGAGCTTTTAATCTTCGGATAGGTTCTAAATAATTAGACGATGAGGAAGTTCTAGAGAAACAATCAGCATGTATATTAGCTATTTCATGTTTGGTATTGAAATTGTTATTTAGTTTCAGATGTCGGAAAGAATTGTGTTTTCCCTTTCCATTTATTTTGCGGATAGTGTCCCAAACTTTCTTTATAGAGGAACGAGAATTTAAAGTTAAAACATATTTTTTCCATGATGCTCTTTTACTTTCTTTAATCGTGCGGCGAGCTTTGGCCCGAACAATACGGTACTTAGTTAAATTTTCGGGCGTTGGACGATTATTGAACTTTTTCAGTGCTTCTCGGCGTTGTCTAATGGCTTCTTTACATTCTTTGGTGAACCACGGTTTTTGGGTTCTTTTACAGTTCGGTGAGGACTTAGGGATGGATTCATCTGTAATCTGAATTAAGACGGAAGGAAATTGTCGAATAGGGTCATTGTCTTCTTGGACGGTATTCCTGTTAAGCCTAGCTGTACAAAGTGTTTCAAGCTTAGCCCAGTCGGCTTTCTTTAAATTACACTCTGGAATAGAGTCATCAATTGTAACGTTGGTGTTCTTAAGAGAGATTAGAAAGTGATCACTGCTGTGAAGCTCATCAGCGACCTTCCAGCTATAATCCAACAGTTGCGAAGGAGAACAAATTGTCAAGTCGATACATGTGTATGTACCCGTTCCTGGTTGTAAGTACGTGGGAGATTTGGTGTTATATAGACACAAGTCGTGTCTAGTAATGAAATCCTCAACCTTTTTGCCCCTGTCGCTTATGTAGTTTGATCCTCATAAAATGTTATGGGCATTAAAATCACCGAGTAAAACAAATGGCGCAGGAAGTTGTTGAACAAGCGTGTCTAATTTATTTGGTAATAGGTTGGTGTGTGGTGATATGTAAATAGAACAAAAGGTAATCACTCGATGTAGAGTGACAATCACATCAATGGCTTGCAAATTTTTGTTTAAAGGGATGACGCTATGAGGGGCTCTATTGTTCACAGCAATAGAAACTTCTACTGAAGCACTCTCAACATTTTGAAAGTAGGTGTTAAACAGGGAGTAGATTTTAAGTGTGATGTTAACCGTATCTTTTAAAAACGTTTCCTGAAGACATAGTATTGCAGGATCATATTCGTTTAAATGCAGAAGAATATCAGTGTAATTGGCCGAGTCCTCGACAGTTCCATTGTATGATCGTGTTCTTGATTATAAGTTTAAAGTGGAGATTGTGAAGCTAGGTTAGACTTTTCGCGGAAGCAATGTGTGTGGTTATTTCTCTGGAGGACGTACGGGGATGATTTTTTTTTTGTTGGCAGGTCTGGAGCTACTTTGAGTAGATGGAGCAGTTTCTTCTGCATCCATGCTCTCAATGTCTCCAAACATGTTATAGAGTTTGATGGGGTCGTCTGACCCCTTTTACTGCCTATTTCCTTGGGATCTGTTTTTATTCTTTGGTGATTTCGGTGGTGGGGTATTATTAAAAGTTGTTTGGGTAGATTCCGTCTTTTTTTGTTCTTGGTAATGAGGTGTGTTAGAGCTTGATGTTGAAGCGGGTGGATATGTGTGCTTGAGCGTTATTCGTTGCTTTGGGATTGTTTTTCACTACAGTGGAGAAGGATGGGCCAGGAAGGGATGTTTTTGTCAGTACAAGCTTTCTGGCCTCTGGAAAGGGAATGTTAGCTGTGTATTTTACCCTCTGTATTTCCTTCTCCTGTTTCCAGGTATCACAATCCTTGGAATTGGCGTGATGCTCCTTTCTACAGTTGACACAGCGGGGAGTTGCTCTACAGTCAGATTCCTGGTGAGAATGGTCTCCGCATCGGCCACATATTTGGCTTTTTTAGCATCGGTCTTCATGATGGCCATATATCTGACACTTATAACATCGAAGTGGGTTTGGAATGTATACATCAATCTTCACTTGTAGAGAGGCAACTTTGACCACTCTGGGTACTGTTGATTTGTTGAAGGTGAGTACAAATGTGCTGGTGTCCTGCAGATTGTTGTTACGTTTAATTCGTATTCTGCGAACCGCAGTGACACCTTCGTTTTTTCATCCCTTCAATGATATCTCTGTCGCTTACTCCAGCCAAGTCCCGACAGCGAATCATGCCTTTGGACAAAATGAGTGTTGTGTGAGCGAATGAGGGCACCGGAATATCGAAAAATGTTTTCATTTTCCGGATATTCTCTGTCTGACCCCGTCTCTCACATTCAACAAGTAGGCAGCCCGATTTCAACGTTTTAACACTTTTTGGTGTACAAATCAATCGCGTAATTGTCTTTTCAATAACAAACGGAGAGAGTACGGTAAGCGGTTTTGAGGCATCTTTAGACTGTATCACCATGAAGCGTACAAATGAATCCACACTACATGTTTCGTCATCTGAGTCAGATCCAGTTTTGGTGCGTTTGAGTTGATTTTGTTTTTAATTTTCCATGTTGGTGTGTTAAAAATTCAGCACCCGTGCTCCCCGCCCACCAAGGAGCCCAACAAGGGGACACTTTTCAAGTGTCAGGGATACACAGATGTTTTACTCAGTAGGCAAAATCACCTCCTGATTCATCCCGTAAGACATACTCAGTCGGTAAAATTACCTCCCGATTGACCCGTTCAGCCACCGCCTTCTAGGAAGTCTTGTAAGACTTGAGAAAGGGAAAGTTAAAGGAATAGAATGTAGGGGCAACGGTGGTATCAAGAGAGATACAACGACAAAGATAAAGAAAGTGAGCAAGTAAATAAAGACCTCCTAGGGCTCGGCGTGACCAGCCGATTTGTTGAGACCGGGCCCATCCCGACCACCCGTCTAGAAGAAGTAGAGGCCAAAGTAGTGTACTGCATCGGAAAGCCTCTGCTAAAATACCAGGATCCTTTCCTCCTTCGAAACGGGTCGCAACCCACGGCAAACAGGTTGCCTCTTCTTAGTCGCCTTTTAGGACACGTAGTGAGGCACGTCGGGCCAATTCTACAACCCCGGACCCGCAAGGGGGTTAGGCTATTTAGCGCTATACAAAAGGTTATATGTAGGATCATTTAACAGTGGTAAAAGGTTTCGTATCAACAAAGCGATATAAAACCAAAGAGTTGAAGGTGAAACGATAATATGGTAACGGTAATAAATAAAGCTTCCCGATCAACGGGGAATGTAAATGGTGTATGTTAATGAAAACAGATGAAAAAGTATTGGAAATAAGGGACGGTAAATACATTACATAAAACTACTCAAGGTGATAGCATAAAAGTTATAGCGTTGAACAGATGTTTACTTTTTTCAGGAATTCTATAATTCAAGTCACATTTATTGTATCAAAAAGTTCCTTCATGTCATGCACATTGTAGTAGTGATCGCGCGTAGTTTGGAGGTAGAAACACTATCATTAAGTGCTTAACAGTGAATGGTTCATTGCAAGAAACGTACTCTTGTAGGTCTTCGCCTTTTAGTACGTGAGAGTGGGTTAAATAAGTATGACCAATTCGAATTCTTGCAATGACTACCTTCTCCCTACGATGGTTCTGGAGGAAGGAGTCCATTCTTCTAGGGTTGGCTAGATTGCATGAAGTTTGTTATTTACTGTATCATTCCATGAAGCCTGCCACTTATGACGTAAAGACTCTTTGATGCTATGTTTAAAATGAGTATACGGTATTTTAAAATCAGATGGTTTTGGGATAGTGCCATTTTAGCAGTGCGATCAGCTTTTTCATAACCTTTAATGCCAATATGACTGGGTAACCAACAGCATACTATATTGTGGGACTTTCTCAGCTCAGTATATTTCATGAGAATCTCGGGTAATAATGGGTCTTCCAGTGTTCTGTAGTGACTGAAGTAATGATAGTCAGTCGGAGAAGATGATGCTGTTTAAAATACGTTTGTTTTCGATATACTGCAGAGCAAGGTCTATTGCTCTGATTTCGGCTGAAAAAAATTGATGTATCATTTGGGAAGCGAACTTTTGTTGTGTTTTTCGCTAACGAAGGCTGCAGCTGTTTCCTCATCCTTTGATCCATCAGTATAAATTCTTGTGTAGTGTTTAAATTCGGTGAGGAGTTCATGATATTGGTTGTGGAAGACGGAAGGATTTGTCTCAGATTTCTTTCCATCGTGTAGCGTAAAAAGTACGTTTGGTTGTTTGAGTAGCCAGGGAGGTGTTTAAGAGATCGAAGTTTTCTGAATTTTTGAAAGATCAATTTTGGTAGTATCAAGGCTGGATGATATGCTAATGCCAAAGGAAGGTATGACGTTTGGTTTATTTTCGTGTAAGGTTTTGTATTTGGATTGAAAAACAGCCGAAAAAGCAGGGTTAGGAAGGTTTGATCTTAATTTGAGAGCATACTGTGCGGAAAGCATTTCTCTACGTTGTGATAAAGGTGGTCCATTCGCTTCAACGAGAAGGCTTTCGCACGGGTATGTCTCAAATGCTCCCAGAGCGAATCTTATTCCTTGATGATGAATTGGGTCAAGCATCTTCAAATAGGACTTCCTAGCTGAACCATAAACAACGCAACCATAGTCTAGTTTGGAACGAATAAACGTTCTATATAAACTGAGGATGACTTTTCTATCAGCACCCCAGTCAGTGTGCGCTACTACTTTAAGTAAATCTAGAGATTTCAAGCATTTAGCTTTCAGATTCTTCAGGTTTGGAATAAAAGTCAGTTTTGTGTCGAAGATAATCCCTAAAAACTTTGTTTCCTCAACACCTGGAATAGGTGTTCTGTCCAGCGTGAGTTTAGGTTCATCATGATGTCTTCGTAACTGACAGAAATGCATATATACCGTTTTTGATTTCGAGAATTTGAAACCGTTAGTACTGGCCCAATTTTGAATCTTGTCGATATTTTGTTGTAGCTGTCTCTCAATTATATGCATGTGCTTTGATCGATAACATATTAGAAAATCATCACGTATAAGCAACAATCCACACTAGGAGCCAAAGACTTGGTGATGTTATTTTGATTTTGAAAAACATTACAGATAAAATACTGCCCTGGTGCACATTTATCTCTTGTTCGTGAATATCAGAGAGGGTGGAGTCCACTCGTACCTTGAATTCCCTGTCGGAGAAAAAGTTTGATATGAAAGAGGCAGACGGCCTTTTAGACCCAGATCGTGCAGGTCATTTAGTATCCCGTACTTCCATTTCGTTTCATAGGCCTTTTCCAAGTCAAAGAAAACCGCTACTAAATGTTCCTTCTTGATAAATGCGTCGCGAATAAATGTTTCCAGCCTAACCAGATGATCATTGCTGCTATGGCCATAACGAAATCCACTTTGGAAAGGAGATATTAAATTGTTGGTTTCCAAGAACCAATCAGGCCGAGAATTGATCATTCATTCCATTGTTTTGCACACACAGCTCGTCAGTGCAATGGGTCGATAGTTAGTAGGATCTGCGCGATCTTTGCCTGGTTTTGGAACTGGAATTACTGCTGCTTCTTTCCAAATCTTAGGTACATTACCAGTAATCCATAAATTAATGAAGATTTTCAAAAGAGATATTAATGATGATTCTGGAAGTTGTTTCCAAAACTGGTAATGTTTTTCGTCAGGCCCAGTGGATGTATCATGGGCCTTGTCTAAAGCCACAATAAGCTAAAATTAAATGATGAGGAACTTTTCGAGAAACTGTCAGCAAAAAGATTTGCTATGTCACGTTTTGAACTAAAATTGTTATTGTTCAGTTTCAGATGTCGGAGAGAATTGTGTTTTCTCTTTCTACTTATTTTCCGGATAGATGTCCCAAACTTTTTTTTAATAGAGGAACGAGAGTTTAAATAAAAAACATATGTCTTCCATGGTGCTCGTTTGCTTTCTTTGATCGTGCGGCGAGCTTTGGCCTGGATAATACTGTATTTACTTAAATTTTCCGGCGTCGGGCAATTGTTAAAGTTTCTCAATGCTTCTCGGCGTTGTCTAATGGCTTCTTTACATTCTTTAGTGACCCAAGGTTCGGTGAGGACTTGGGAATGGATTCCTCTGCTGTCTCGATTAAAATGGAAGCAAAATGCTGAATAGGGTCATTAACATTGAAAAGGGCATCCTCATTCAGCCTAGTTATTCAGAGTGTTTCAAACTTAGCCCAGTCGGCCTTCTTTACATTTCATTGTGGAATTGCGTCATTAATGGTAGAGTTAATATTTTAAGGGAGAATGTAAAGTGATCACTGCCGTTAAGGTCATCAGCAACCTTCCAGTCATAGTCCAAAAGCAGCGAAGGAGAACAAATTGTCAAATCGATACATGTTTATATACCGTTCCTGGGTGTAAGCACGTCAGAGATGTGGCGTTATATAGACACAAATTGTGTCTAGAAATGAAGTCTTCTACTTTGTGGCCTCTATCACTTATGTGATGTGATCGCATAAAATGTTATGGGCATTAAAATCCCCGAGTAAAACAAATGGCGCAGGAAGCTGTTGAACAAGGTTGTCTAATTCATCTGGTAGTAGGTTGGTGTTTGGTGGCATGTAAATAGAACAAAAGTTAATCACTCGATGTTGAATGACACTTATAGCAATGGCTTGCAAATTGGTGTTTGAAGGAAAGACGCTATGAGGGGCTCTATTGTTCACAACAAAAGAAACTCCTCCTGAAGCCCTGTCAACATTTTGAAAGTAGGTGTTAAACAGGGAGTAGATTTTAAGTGTGATGTTATCCGTATCTTTCAAAAATGTTTCCTGAAGGCATAGTACTGCAGGATCATGTTCGTTTAAAAGCAGAAGAATATCATTGTAGTTAGCTTTAAGTCCTCGACAGTTCCATTGTATGATGGTGTTCTTCATTATAAGCTTAAAGTGGAGATTGTGGAGCTAGGTTAGACCTTTCGCGGAGGCAATCTGTGTGGTTATTTCTCTGGAGGATGTACGGGGGTGAATTTTTGGTTGGTAGGTCTGGAGCCACCTTGAGCATTTGGAGCAGTTTCTTCTGCATCCATGCTCTCAATGTCTCCAAACCTATTATAGAGTTTAATGGGGTTATCTGACCCCTTTTGCTGCCTATTTCCTTGAGAGCTGTTTCTACTTCTTGGTGATTTCGGTGGTGGGGTATTATTGAAAGTTGTTTGAGTAGATGCCGTGTTTTCCAGTGATTTGTAATGGGGTGTGCTAGAGCTTGATGGTGAATCGGGTGGATCTGTCTGAGTTCGGGCGTTCTTCATTATTTTGGGATTGTTTTTCACTACAGTGGAGAAGGATGGGCCAGGAAGGGATGTTTTTGCCTGTACAAGTTTTGTGGCTTCTGGATAGAGAATGTTAGATGTGTACTTTACCCTCTGTATTTCCTTCTCCTGTTTCCAGGTATCACAATCCTTGGAACTGGCATGGTGCTTCTTTCCACAGTTGAAACAATGCGGAGTTGCTCTACAGTCAGATTCCTGGTGAGAATGGTCTCCGCATCGGCCACATATTTGGCTTTTTTAGCATCAGTCTTCATGATGGCCATATGTCTGACACTTGTAGCATCGAAGGGGATTTGGTATGTATATGTCAACCTTCACTTGAGAAAAGCCAACTTTGACCACTCTGGGTACTGTTGGTTTGTTGAAGGTGAGTACAATGGTGTTGGTGTCCTACAGATTGTTTTACGTTTAATACATATTCTACGGACTGCAGTGACACCTTCGTTTTTCATCCCTTCAATGATCTATGTGTTGCTGAGTCTAGCGAGGTCACGACAGCGAATCACGCGTTTGGACGTATTGAGTCTTGTGTGGGTGAATGAGGTTACTGAAATGTCGAGGAAAGTTTTCATTTTCCGGATATGTTCTGTTTGTCCTAGTCGGTCACACGTAGCATAAAGGCAGCCCGATTTCAACTTTTTAACACATTTTGGTGTGCCGATCGATCCGTTAATTGTCTTTTCAATAACAAACGGAGAGAATGCGGCAAGCGGTTTTGAAGCATCTTTAGACCGTATAATCATTAAGCGTGGAAATAACTCCACACGACATTTTTTGTCATCCGAGTCAGATTGGGTTTTGGTTCGTTTGTTTTGATTTGGTTTTGAACTTTCCATATTGGTTTGTTTACAATTCAGCACCCGTGCTCCCCGCCCACCATGGAGCCCAACAAGGGGACACGTTTCAAGTGTCAGGGATACACAGATGTTATACTCAGTCGGTAAAATTACCTACCGATTGACCCGTTAAGCCACCACCTTCTAGGAAGTCTTCTAAGATTTGGGACAGGGAAAGTTAAAGGGGTAGACTGTAGGGACAACGGTGGTATCAAGAGAGATACAAGGAGAAATAGAAAGGAAGTGAGCGAGGAAATAAAGTCTTCCTAGGGCTCTGCGTGACCAGCCGATTTGTCGAGACCGGGTCCATCCCGACCACCCGTCTAGATGACGTAGAGGCAAAGTGGCCTATTGCATTGGAAAGGCTCTGCTCAACTACCAGGATCCTTTCCTCCCTGGACAAATTGCCTCTACTTAGTCACCTCTTACGACACGTAGTGAGGACATGTCGGGCCAATTCAATAACCCCGGACCCGCAGGGGGATGTAAGAATCATGACCAAAATTGAAACTACTGATTTGATATAGTAAACGTAATCTGGTTACAAAATGATAACTAAATATCACATGTAACTGAATAAATGAAACACAAGATGTTGCAGAATAAATAAAATGAATGCTTGTTTTATTATAAGCTCCCTTACTGGGGTACTACCCTTACAAGACAGCGTTGCTGCACAGTTGTCTCATTAAAAATTTATTTCTGGGTCAGGTGGTAATCCTTAAAATAAATTTGAATTTAAAAGCTGCATTGCAGCATTTGTCAGCACAGGTAGCAATAACCCAGAAAGGTCATTCGGTTCAAAGTAGACATTGGCGTATCATTTTCAATATTTAGCCTTTATTTATTAAAGCAATATTTTTCAATATTTTAAAAAAATCATGTCTGAGAGCTCTCTTGATCAACAATGTGCACCCGAGCGATTGTTGTAGTACCTACATCCCTGACTTACAGAGATCGATTGATTGATTGATTGATTGATTGATTGTAGTTTTACGGCGCACCAGCACTACAAAGCTATTAGCGTTATAGAAAAGGTTATTCGTAAGATTATTTACAGTCGATAAAAGATTTATTATCGACCAGCGATAATAAAATCAAACAGTAAAAATCAAAAGGATGAGATGTTCAGGGTAAAATAGAAAGCTTCCTGATCAACAGGCAATGTAAATGGCGTGTGTCAACACAAATTTAGATCAAAAGATTCTTAGTATGAACGAAGTTATATACATTACATAAAAATCTCAAAAATGATAGCATAAACGTTATATCTTACATCTTATTTTATAGCTGACCTTGTCTAAAATCAAGTTTATTTTGTCTTCCTGACCAGAATCATTTAATTTTTCGATTCTTTAAAAATCTAATACATAGTTAATATTTTCTCTTGGTCTGAGTCAAATACATTGTGTTTACCATGTTCTTTATTATAATTTGTGTAATTGTATTCTAGAACGGAAATTTCCATCAAGTAGTAGTTTTTCTTAAAAAATTTTAATTGTGACCTAGGTCAAGAAGAGGGCATAATAATCTTGTTACTGTAAAAATTATTTGTTCCTGCCATAAGATCTGGGCAGAATTCATTTATATTGTTGTATTCAAATTTTAATTCTGCAAAATTATTTATTATTCTTTGAAAATACAAAACGCTGTATAATATATCTGGAAAGAGACATTAACTGGGAATTAAAGTGAATTCAAACAAGGAAACTTTTGATAATATTAGTGTGATTCAACAAAAGTACAATTCGGTACATTAGACACTAAATCAGACTGCAGGCACATCAACGCCTTCAGTGTTGGTTGATTGATTGAATGACTGGTTGATTGTATTTTTACGGCGCATCAGCACTGTTAGGCTCTTTAGCGCCATACAAAATGTTATATGTAGGACCATTTAAAAGTCATGAAAGGTTTCTTACTGACCAGCGATAGAAATATCAAACAGTTTAAAGCAAAACGATAAAATGGTAAGGGTAATATATAAAGCTTCCCGATCAAAAAGGGGAATGTAAATGGTGTGTGTTAATGAACATTTAGAAAAAAGGTATTGAATATAAAGAACGGTATATACATTACATAAATATGCACATGGTGATAGCATAAAAGTTATATCTTAGGATAATAATGTTTACTTCTTTCAGGAATTCCAAATTACAAGAGACGTTTATTGTATCAAAAAGTTCCTTCATGTCATGCACATTGTAATATTGATCGTGCGTAGTTTGGAGGTAAAAACACTTTTTCAGAAAGTGCTTAACAGTGAATGGTTCATTGCCAGAAACGTACTCTGGTGGGTCTTCGCCTTTTAGCATGTGGGAGTGGGGTATATAAGTATGACCAATTCTAATTCTTGCAATAACTACCTCCTCCTTATGGATGGTTCTGTAGGAAGGAGTCCATTCTCGTTGGGTTGGCTTGATTGCATTAAGTTTGTTATTCACTGCATCATTCCATGATGCCTACCACCTCTGACAGAAAGACTCTTTGATACTAGGTTTAAAATCAGTATACGGTATTTTAAAATTAGTTAGTTAGTTAGTTAGTTAGTTGAATTTTTACGGCGCACCAGCACTATGAGGCTATTTAGCGCCATACAAAAGGTTATATCTTTCATTATTTAAAAGTGGTAAAAGATTACGTATCGACCAGCGATACGAACCCAAACAGTTGAAGGTAAAACGATAAATGGCAACGGTGATAAATAAAGTTTCCCGATCAACGGGGAGTGCAAATGATGTATGACAACTAAAGCAGATGAAAGGTAATTAAAATCTAACGACGGTATATATATAGCACATAAAACTGTTTAAGGTGATAGCATAAAAGCTATAACTTATGATAAATATTTACTTCCTTCAGGAAGTCTATAATATAAGAAATGCTAACTGTATCAAAGAGTTCCCTAATGTCATGCACATTGTAATAATGATTACGCGTAGGTTGGAGGTCGAAACACTCCAACATAAAGTGCTTAACAGTGAATGGTTCATTGCAAGATATGCACTCTGGTGGGTCTTCTCCTTTTAGTATATAGGAGTGGGTTAAATAAGTATGGCTGATTCGAATTCTTGCAATGACTACCTCCTCCCTGCGGACGGCTCTGTAGGAAGGAGTCCATTCTCCTAGGGTTGGCTTGATGGCATGAAGTTTGTTATTCACGGCATCATTCCATGATGCCTGCCATTTCTGACGTAAACATTCTTTGATACTACGTATAAAATCCGTATACGGTGTATTAAAATGAGATGGTTCTAGTGATAGAGCCATTTTAGCAGCGCGGTCTGCTTTGTCATTACCTTTAATTCCAATATGGCTGGGTAACCAACAGTATACTATATTGTGGGAGGTACTCAGCTCAGTATGTTTCAGGAGAACATTAGCTAATAATGGATTCTCCAGTTTTCTATTATGTAGTGACTGAAGTACTGATAGTGAATCGGAGAAGATGATGCTATTTAAAATACGCTTGCTTTCAATATATTGCAATGCAAGGTCTATTGCTCTGATTTCAGCTGAAAAAATTGATGTACCATTTGGCAAGCGGACTTTTGTTGTGTGTTTTCCACTAACGAAGGCTGCAGCAGCCTTTTCCTGATCTTTTGATCCATCAGTATATATTCTTGTATAATTTTCAAATTGGGCGATTAGTTCATGGTAAGAGTTGTGGAAGATGGAAGGGTTTGTCTCCGATTTTTTTCCATCGTGTAATGTGAAAAAGTACCTTTGGTTGTTGAAGTAGCCAGGGAGGTGTTTCGGAGACGGTCGTTTTCAGAATTTTTGAACGATCAATTTTGGTACTGTCAAGGCATGGTAATATTCTAATGCCAAAGGTAGGTATGACGTTTGGTTTATTGTCATATAAGGTTTTATATTTGGGTTCCAAAACAGCCGAAAAAGCAGGGTTCAGAGGGTTTGAGCTTAATTTGAGAGCATACTGTGCAGAAAGCATTTCTCTACGTTGTGGTAAAGGTGGTTCGTTCGCTTCAACGAGTAGGCTTTCACACGGGGATGTCTTAAATGCTCCCAAGGCAAGTCTTATTCCCTGATGATGAATTGGGTCTAGCATCTTCAAATAGGACTTCCTACCTGAACCATAGACAACGCAACCATAGTCTAGTTTCGAGCGAATAAATGTTCTGTATAAACTGAGTAGGACTTTCCTATCAGCACCCCAGTCGGTGTGCGCTATTACTTTAAGTAAGTCTAGAGACTTCAAGCATTTAGCTTTCAAATTCTTCAGGTGTGGAATAAAGGTCAGTTTTCTGTCGAAGATAATACCTAAGAATTTTGCTTCCTCAACAACTGGAATAGGTGTTCCGTCCAGCGTGAGGTTAGGTCCATCATGATGTCTTCGTAGCTGACAGAAATGCATACATACAGTTTTTGATTTCGAGAATTTGAAACCGTTAGTATTGGCCCAATTTTGAATCTTGTTGATATTTTGCTGTAATTGTCTTTCAATTGTATGCATGTGCTTGGATCGGTAACATATTAAAAAGTCGTCAACATATAGGGAGCAATCCACACCGGGAGTCAGACACTTGGTGATGCTATTAATTTTTATGTTGAAAAGCGTCACGGATAAAATACTGCCCTGGGGCACACCCATCTCTTGATCGTGCATATCAGAGAGGGTGGAGCCCACTCGTACCTTGAATTCCCTGTCTGAGAGGAAGTTTGATATGAACGAGGGCAATCGGCCTTTTAGACCCAGATCATGTAGGTCATTTAGTATTCCGTACTTCCACGTTGTGTCATAGGCCTTTTCCAAATCAAAGAAAACCGCTACTAAGTGTTCCTTCTTGATAAAAGCGTCGCGAATAAATGTTTCTAGTCTAACCAGATGATCATTGGTACTACGACCATAACGAAAGCCACTTTGGAAAGGAGATATTAAATTGTTGGTTTCCAAATACCACACAAGCCGAGAATTGATCATTCGTTCCATTGTTTTGCAAACGCAGGTAGTTAATGATATAGGTCTATAGTTGCTAGGATCTGCGCTATCTTTGCCTGGTTTGGGAATTGGTATTACTGTTGCTTCTTTCCAAATTTTTGGTACATTACCAGTGATCCATAAATCATTGAAGATTTCCAGAAGAACTGTTAAGGATGGTTCTGGAAGGTGTTTCAAAAACTGGTAATGTATATCGTCAGGCCCAGTAGATGTATCATGGGCCTTATTCAAAGATTCCATAAGCTCCGACAATGAAAACGGTTGGTTATAGCTCTCTGAGTTATTCGATGTGAATTTCAACCGTGTTTTTTCTTTTTGAGCTTTCAATCTTCGGAAAGCTTCTGAATAATTAGACGATGAGGAATTTTTGGAGAAACAATCGGCAAGTACATTAGCTATTTCATGTTTGGTATTGAAATTGTTATTATTTAGCTTCAGATGTCGGAAAGAAATGTATTTTCCCTTCCCGTTTATTTTGCGGATTGTGTCCCAAACTTTCTTTATTGAGGAACGAGAGTTTAAAGTTGAAACATATTTTTTCCATGATGCTCGTTTACTTTCTTTAATGGTGCGGCGAGCTTTGGCCCGAGCAATACGGTACTGAGTTAAATTTTCGGGCGTTGGACGATTATTAAATTTTTCAGTGCTTCTCGGCGTTGTCTAATGGCTTCTTTACATTCTTTAGTGAACCACGGTTTTTGGGTTCTTTTACAGTTCGGCGAGAACTTAGGAATGGATTCTTGTGCAAGCTCAATTAAGACAGATGTAAATTGTCGAATAGGATCGTTATCGTTTAGGACGGTATTCCTGTTAAGTCTAGCTGTACAAAGTTTTTCAAATTTGGCCCAGTCAGCTTTCATTAAATTCCACTGTGGAATCGTGTCATCAATTGTAGAGTTAATATTTTCAAGGGAGATTGGAAAGTGATCACTGCTGTGAAGGTCATCAGCGACCTTCCAATCATAATCCAATAGCAGCGAAGGAGAACAAATTGTCAAATCGATACATGTATATGTACCCGTTCCCGGGTGTAAATATGTCGGTGATTTGGTGTTATATAGACACAAGTCGTGTCTAGTAATGAAATCTTCAACCTTTTTGCCCCTGTCGCTTATGTAGTTTGATCCCCATAAAATGTTATGGGCATTAAAGTCCCCAAGTAGAACAAATGGAGTGGGCAGTTGTTTAACAAGGTTGTCTAAATCATTTGGTACTAAGTTGGTGTTTGGTGGTATATAAATAGAACAAAAGGTAATCACTCGATGAAGTGTGACTCTTACAGCAATTGCTTGTAAATCTGTGTTCAAGGGAATAGCGCTGTGAGTAGCCCTGTTGTTTACAATAACGGAAACTCCTCCTGAGGCCCTGTCACCAGTTTTAGAGTAGTTGTTATAAGAGGAGTAGTTTTTAAGAGTGGTGTTGTCTGTGTCTTTTAAAAATGTTTCCTGCAGACATAGTACTGCAGGATCATGTTCGTTTAAAAGCAGAAGAATGTCATTGTAATTGCTTTTAAGTCCTCGACAATTCCATTGTATGATCGTGTTCTTCATTTTAAGTTTAGAGTGGAGATTTTGGAGCTAGGTTAGACTTTTCGCGGAGAGAATCTATATGGTTATTTCTATGGAGGAAGTACGGGGATGATTTTTTTGTTAGGTCTGGAGCTACTTTGAGAACATGGAGCAGTTTCTTCTGCGTCCATGTCCTCAAAGTCTCCAAACCTGTTGTGCAGTTTTATGGGGTCATCAGACCCCTTTTGCTGCCTATTTGTTTGCGACTTTTTTATTGTTGGTGATTTTGGATGTGGAGTGTTGTTGAAAGTTGTTTGAGTCGATATTGAGTTTTTTAGAGGTTGATAGTGGGGGATATTGGAGCTAGAAGTGGATTCAGGTGGGCTTGTTTGGGTTTGAGCGTCCTTCGTTGCTTTTGGATTGTTTTTCACTACAGTTGAGAAGGCCGGACCGGGGAGGGAAGTTCTAGCTTGTACAAGCTTTCTGGCCTCTGGAAAGGGAATGTTGGAAGTGTACTTAACCCTCTGTATTTCCTTCTCCTGTTTCCAGGTGTCACAATCCTTTGAATTAGCATGATGCTCTTTTCCACAGTTGATACAATGTGGAGTAGCTCTGCACTCGGATTCCCGATGAGAAGGGTCTCCGCATCGGCCGCATATTTGGCTTTTCGAGCATCGGTCTTCGTGATGGCCGTATTTTTGACATTTGAAGCATCGAAGGGGGTTTGGTATATATATCTCAACCTTGACCTGTAAAAAACCAACTTTGACAACTTTAGGTACTGTTGGTTTGTTGAATGTGAGTATAATGGTGTTGGTGTCCTGCAGATTGTTGTTACGTTTGATACAAATTCTACGGACTGCAGTGACACCTTCATTTTTCATCCCTTCGATGATTTCATTGTCGCTGACTCCAGCCAAGTCACGGCAACGAATGACGCCTTTTGATGTATTGAGTGATGTGTGTGCAAAACAACTTACTGGTATCTCATGAAAGGTCTTAATTTTCTGGATATTCTCAGTATGTGCCTTACGTTCGCACTCTACAAGCAGACCACCTGATTTCAGTTTTTTAACACTTTTGGGTTTTCCGACTAGTCCAAGTATGGTCTTTTCAACTATAAATGGAGATAGTGCGGCAAGTGGTTTATCTTCATCTTTGGACTGGATGACCATGAAGCGAGGAAAAGATTCCACTCCACATGGTTCATCATCAGAATCAGAAATAGTTTTTGTTCTCTTCAGTTGACTTTTCTTTTGATTTTCCATTTTTTGTTTGTTTGTTATTTCGTCACCCGTGCTCCCCACCCGCCACGGAGTCCAACAAGGGGACACTTTCCAAGTGCCAGGGATACACAGGTAGTATACTCAGTAGGTAAAATTACCTCCCAATTGACCCGTTGAGCCACCGCCTTCTAGGAAGTCTTCTAAGACTTGGAAAAGGGAAAGTTAAAGGGATAGAATGTAGGGGCAACGGTGGTATCAAGAGAGATACAACGAGAAAGATAAAGAAAGTGAGCGAGAAATAAAGACCTCCTAGGGCTCGGCGTGACCAGCCGATTTGTCGAGACCGGGCCCATCCCGACCACCCGTCTAGAAGAAGTAGAGGCCAAAGTAGTGTATTGCATCGGAAAGCCTCTGCTCAACTACCAGGATCCTTTCCTCCTCCGACACGGGTCGCAACCCACGGCAAACAGGTTGCCTCTACTTAGTCGCCTCTTACGATACGTAGCGAGGCACGGCGGACCAATTCTACAACCCCGGACCCGCAGGGGGATTTAAAATTAGATTGAACATATTGAAGCTACATTTCTTTATAATCTATGCCAAATAATAGATCAAGGTAACACATGAAAAAATGTTAACAAGATGGTTAAAATTTCTTGCTTAAACTGCATTGCTTTTAAAAAACTTTGTCTCTGGTGGTTCGGCTTCGTAAAGTTTCTACAAGCAGTTCAAGACAGATACTTGTGTTTCGCAGAGTAGTAACCGACACCCGACAACATTGTGCTCCACAGTCGGGGCACACACTCCATTCAGTAGGTATGCACAAGTCAGGTATGTCTTCATCTTAATACCTTCAAGAAAAACTGGAGTCAACACTTTTTAAATCAGAAATTTATTGCATAAATTCACAGCAAACGAAATGCCTGACACTTAAAACTGAGCTATATCTAGTCGGGCAATATAGGAATCTATCCTATGATCTCCGTCTCAACAGGATAAAGTAAAAATCCGCTGAAAGTACTCCAACGGTAGTCCGGGTGACCCCATATTTTTGATCCATTGATGTCAAACGCTCTAACCAAAAGTTTCTGTCCAGCTTCACATCTTGTCACAACTGAATTTGATCCCTGGTTGTCAATGCTACTTGAGCCTCCAGCAGTGTACACACCTTAATAATAATAATAATAATAATAATAATAATAATAAAAGGCATGCAAATGAAATGTGACCATAAAAATATCAAAACTGGGCTGCGACTACTTTTACCATTTTGAAACTAAGAATATTTGTAATACAACCACATCGACGCGCTGACAAAATCTTGCTGCTGAAACAATGTACATGTCTTTGGGTTCTTCCGATGTAAGATATTTAAATTCCGATGAAATCGACAACATTATCTACATGTAACAATAGTTGACTTGCATATTACAAGCTTGCATAGTGCCACATCAAACAAAGAGCAAACAATAAGCATCGTCCACTGGAAGATTGCCTGATGAAGGAATTAAAAGACAGGATTTAAACACCGGATGTTTCTATCTGTACAAGCCTGGGGCAAGACCTAACCATCTAAACAGTCACGTAATTGACCCGGGGGTCGATTCAGGTGCGTATTCCTTACCATCTCCAGAGAGAAAATGACATCACTTAGTTTTTATCCTACTTTTTTCATCAAGCTAAATGAAAATTGAACCTACAAAACATTTTCATAGATACAACTCGTTTATAACATAATAAACGTCGATTCAAACCTGCTATATTGTTTCCGTCTTGGACCAGCTCTGCTTTAAGTTCATTATTGAGATAGGACATTAGCGACACCGTGACGAAGTAGATTCCCGCCACAGGGCAGGTAAAAGTTCCCGTGGTGGCGTCGAAACCGTTCCCTATGTTCACCGCTACTCTGTCAAAACTGATAAGCTCTCCGATTTGCAAATTGTGAATTGCTGCACTTAGGTATGCCGAGAATGCAACTTGTGCACTTCCTGGTTGCGATGTAATTTCTGTAAGGAACAAAAATTGTATCGGTAACATTTTTCACTATAAACAGCCCACGCCCATACTTTTACAGCAGATTTGTACTATCAGACGTTCAGCGTGGATTCAGACGCATGCTAGTAGACCATCTTGTTAGACTAAAAGCATTTATTAGAAAGCTTTTATGGAGAAGGAACAAGTAGTTGCCGCCTTTATTGACTCGGAGAAAGCCTATGACACCATATAATGAATAACCTATTCAACCCAGCAGTAACGGGCTGCCTGTCTAACTTAATCTTAAACTTTTTGAAAGGTAGAAATTTTTGTGTTAGGGAGGCAGCGCCATGTCTGAAAGCTATCCAGAGGAGATGTATATACCTCCGGGAAGCATTATGTCAATCGCCCTATTCAACATCAAAACAAACAGCATAGTGATCATATGCTGCCAACGTTTTGATCTGCTATAGATCAAAGACTATGTATGCAACTGAACGTCATCTATAGATAACCTTATACCGAGCAGAATAATGTTTCGACATATAAATTATTTGCACGCTCTTCTGCCCATTTCATCGTATTCATGATGATCCAAGCCTCATACCTGATCTTCGTCCCTAACTTTTGTTGTGGCGAAAACCCAAGTTCTGAGACTCAGTTTTAACCTGGTGTATGTTCTCAAAAATGTGTATTAGGTCCACTATGTTGTTCAAATAATTAGGTGTCAAATTTGATTAGCGTTGATGCCGAAACGGTTCCCAATCTGACTTGATCAGTTTCCATCTTTGGCCTAGGCTCTTAAGCTTACGAATATCCTTCAGCATATTCTAAACTGGTCACATCTACTTAGATCGTCACCAAGTTGCCAAGTCAAGTGACGAGATGGTCAGTTCTAAGGAGTAGGATTCCGTGGCAGAGTGCAGGTACATTAATTCTGCCAATGACAGACATAGCATGTGAAAATCATAGAGAACATACCCAATTATGATTATTAATACAAAAGAAAAAATTCTGTTTTAATAGTTTTCCATTTTCTTCCCCGTCTTTGATATCCTTGGAACCTCATAATGCATGGAAGCCATTAAAGTCTCCAAGTAAAACGAAGGGTACTGTTAACTGTTCAAAAGGATGGAGTTGCGTATATTTAATATTTGCACTGTTTGTTAGTTTTGTTACAAAGTTTTATTTTAATATATGCTATTCTAATGTAACATTGTATGTTAGACTCAACCTTGTCCAAAATCAAGTTTATTTTCTAACTGACCTGAATTATTGATTTTTTATTTTACTCTGTAAGCAACTAATACATAGCTAAAATATTCCCTATGTGTATGGGTTTAATATCAGGATTATTATTAATAGAAGTAAATGTTTTTTTGGTCTCGGTCTAAGTTATTGGAAATCCTCTACTATTAACATGGTGTACTTGACATTGTGCAGGTTATAAATAATTTTAGTAACAAACTTTCTAATAATTAAGATTTTATTTTGTAAACATTAAGAATTTGTTAGAAGGTTTTTTTCTATTAGGCAATAGTTTCTTTTTTTTTAGTAAATCTTAATTGTGACCTGAGGTTAAGTAGAAAACTATATAATCTTGTCACTGGAAATATTATTCATTCGTGCTTAAGATCAAGCAGAAATCAATTTGTATTATTGTTGTGTCCAGGACTTCATTTGGGTTGGAATTTATTTCTTCAAATTATTCAGATCAGTGATTATTTTCAATGGAAATAGAGAGAGAGAGCTCATAAAACAATAATATTCTTGGGCAGAGACATTTGTTACGTGTCTAGGCTTGTACAAAAGTAACAAAGAAAAGAGTGAAGCCAACAAGCTTTGTAAAATTTAACAAAATAATTTATTTCCCTAGAAAACAAGGTTAAAAATAAGAAAAAGGACTTACGGTTTATGAATCTAATCCAAAAATTAATCCAACAATTAATAAATATAAGTCCTATCAATAAAAAGTCCTAAGTGAATCACAATTCGAATCGCGATGAAGTTCCAAGATGGAAGGCGATGACGTCTTCGATGACCTGTTTTGTGTTGTCGTGTCAACAGTTCCTTGTTCAATCCTCAAGAATAATATTCCAGTTTAGAATTCCAAATAATTTTCAGTAAATGTCTTTGTCCAAGAATTCTGATGAGTACTAGTAATTTCCAGGGTAAATAAATTATTAATTCAAAAAAATAGAAAAAATTCAACTTAAACTGGTCACAACAAGAAACCACCTTTGAGCTCCGAAGGTTAAATGCAAGACTGGCTAAAATCACTATAATAATGTGCTTTAAGCCTAACTACTACGTAGAATAGAGCACCTGATAGGGTAACGTGATCAATTTTTTCAAGCGACATAGAAACATTACATGCCGACTATCACGTATGTCATGTACGGATTCGACTCTACTAAACGAATCTTACTGTAAGATTGAACAAAAAAAAGTTGTGTACATAGAACTGCCTTACTGGTCTTGAGTCAAGGTCAGCAAAAGATACAATGTTTCTACTAGTGTTTTTTTTATCAAGTCAAAACAAACTAAACTGAATTTTCGGCAAAATCAAATCCAGAGAATAAAGTTATCATTACAATAACATGTAATGAAATAGAAGTAAAATAAAAAATTTAAAACTAACACACAAGCAGTTGAATTACATATACATAACACATTCACTGGGATTTTTAACGAATTTAAATCTGGAATTATATTACTGATTTCCAATAAGACTGTTGCTACAATATCACAATACAGGCACATCAACAGTTTCAGCGTTGGACTATTGGGATTTCTACTAAAGTTGATTTAGAACTTTAACTTACTAGGACTTGTGTCTGTAATTCTAGGATTATTTTGGGATTTAATTCGTAATATAGTAAGTTCTTTTTCATTTTTACTTTGTATATCTAGGGAAATAAATTATCTGCTGAATTTACAAAGTTTGTTGCTTTTCACTTTTTCTGTTATTCATTTTAAGAGCATCGTAACAATGGTCAAATAGAAGATATAATGATTGGAGGGAATATATTGATCAACGTGTAAGAGCTTTGTGTATGAACACGCGAACAGCCATTGCATATGACACATTACTGAGATTAATTTGACTGAGTACTTCTTCTACTGTGATGATGGACCATCTTCCAGCGGCCTTATCAGGACTTCTAAACAGAAGTTGTAGGTTATGAACTTTTTTAGACTAACTTAGAAAGGTCTCCTGAAGTCAGCAAGCCGTTTGGTCATGTTCGTTAATTGGAAGACTTGTTTCATCAATATTTGCTTTAAACATAGGCAATTCCATTACATTATGGTGTCAGACTTCTGTGGCAGTACAGGACTTGCCCGAAGCTTCCCTGGAGCTGTATCGGGTATCCTTCCAGTGTTCGTTCTTTCCAGACATCCGCGCTTATTGAAGAGTTTGATGCAATTGTTAGATATTTTCGGAAGTAAAGTAATTAAGTAATTCGCTCCCAGATAATGATATACATTAGCTGTGATCAAGTTTGTATAAAACTGAAATGGACTTGTATGAAGATTCTTGAATGCAAGTTACCTAGCCAGAACAAAGCTTGGTATGTAAGCTTTGTGTTTCTAGCAAGACTTGGAATATGACAGGCTAAAGATTTGTTCGAGAAAAATACAGTCTACTTAAAAAGCAAATCCATATGTAGAGTTTTAAAAATCTCAAAGTTGCATAATGCACGAAAACTGTTCGAAAATTATGTTGTTGTTGTAGGATTTAACGCCACGTTTCAGCACAAGATAGCTATACATGGCGGCCAGTATAAATGGTGGAGAAATAACCCGGGAAACCCCGGAAAGAACCACCGACCCACGAGAAGCTACTGGCAAGCTTTCTTATGTACCCACATTGGCCGAACCCGAGACTCAAACCCACGTAGACAGGGAAAATTATGTAGTGTAGCGTCTTCATTGAACAATCGTAAATGTATGAAGGAAGAGTAAGTGCATCACAGGTTGCCAAATGAATTGTGTGCGCTTTTTGCAAACATTAAAATATCTTCTGTTCATAAATACAAGTATTGTGATGTCCCAGTTATAAGATCAAGCAATGACATCCGCCCTTGCATTAGAGCATGGGGTAATAACACAGGTCTAAATAGTTGTTTGTAAACCATATGTGAGAATGTAAATCCACGAACTGATTTAGGTGAAATATTGCTCTCATTACGGCATGCTATAATTCGTACCATTAATGCGTCATACAGACCATATTTACTGATTCAAGACCAGAAGTAAATTATTTAATAAAAGGGTCACTCCATGTCAAGTGGGCCAGGGGTGGGAATTCGAACCCTTCAAAAAATCTGTTAAAATATATGTTGGGGGATGAAGACCTACAAAATATTAGGCTCCTAGGTAAAAAATTGACCGAGATACAACTTTCTGAAAATTGAGTGCCACATATAACTTAGGAAAGAATGTAGCTGTGGTCGAGTTTCACATAACTTTTCTAATTGGGCTAGACAGCTCAAAATCAAAAGTCCTACAGAACTTTTTGTGTAGATCACAGATCTGAAATCATCTTGAAGCTATCTTGCATGGATGACACGTTATATGGCCACAAACCCCTATCATAAGTAATGTACCAATATTTTCAGGATTTTGCAGCCGCCCAGCATCCACATGCAAATAAATAGCGACAAAATATTGGGCATGTTGTGAGGCGCAGTCTTTCACGTGAAATGTCAAATTAGTGAGATTTTCGTAACTTTTGTACTGTGATGCCGCTCCATCACTAAAATAAAATATCTGTTCAATATTCGGGTTTAGTGTCCGAATTCTGTGGATGAGTTTGGAGATAAAGACTGAACAGAATTTTTATCATGTTTTGGTGAATTTGAAATGACACAATAACTCCGATTTACCTATATTGATTTACCAAAACAATGACCAAACCCCTTTTACAGATATAAAACAAAATTTGAAAAATCGAAAACATATCCAGATGACGAGAACCAATAACAATTTTTTGATATATTAGAGGCATTGAAATAAAGTCTAAATCCCCTCAGTTTCAGATTTTTAGGAGGTCATCTATGGTGTTTCATGACCTCTTGAATAAGAGGGAAATTATATATTTTTTGCTCTGCAACAATCTTTAAGACAAAAAAATCTGCAAATCTAATAAAGATACAGGTCTTTTTATAGATTAATCATGGAGTATCATCCATTGCCTCACTACACGCCCAGTATTTCGTCTGTATCTATTTGCATGTGCATGCTGGACTGCTGCAAAATCCTGAAAAAAATTTAGTACATTGCTTGGGACAGGAGAGGGGTTTTGTGGCCATATACCGCAGTAACCATGCAAGATAGCTTCAAGATGATTTCAAAATCGTGATCTACACAAAACGTTCAGTAGGACGTTTGATTTTGAGCTGTCTAGCCCAATTAGAAATGTGGAAAAAAAGTTATGTGAAACTCGACCCCAGCTACATGCTTTTGCAAGTTATTGGTGACATTTTTCAGAAAGCTGTATCTCAGTCAATGCTTGAGCTATGAACCTAATATATTTTAGGTCTTCTTCCTTCAACATGTACTTCAACATATATTTTTTGCTGATTTTTTTTTGAACAGTTCAAATTCCCAACTTTCCAAAATCTGGCCCATTTGATACGGAATGACCCAAAAGCAATGCATTTTTTCATGAGCTGATTTTGTTTCTCTGAGTGCTTTATTTACTTTCAGAATTAGATATATGCCCAGTTTGTTTTTCGGTGTAACACGTGAGTTATTGCAATAACATTGGTAACACAACGGATATCATGTTACTTACGACGTTTCGCGAAGGTGAAGTCGCTCAACTTGTGATGTAGTTCTTTATTCCAGGACTCTAAGTAATGCAGCCTTGCCATGTCCTCCTCGTAGTTTTTGAACTTCTCCTCTAGTTTTTCCAATCTGCTAAGAACAGAGTTCTCGGCATCTTTTACGGGTGTTGATGTAACACAGGACAGAAATATGGTCAAAAGGGATATACTGTACATCGACATCATGACGTGCTAAAGTCATTATCCTTAAATTAGTAGTGCAAATGTCCTTCCTTTGCACTATATATAAATCACGAAGGTGTGTCGATGTCGAGTCAAATGATAACCTATCGTGGCACTAGTGAGATAGGATGTGAACACAGACCTATTTCCAGCTGCTAATTAATATCTGGACGTTGATATAAATATATAGTTGTGTATTTGATTGGCAACGTAATTATAGATCATTTATACACAAACAGAAAGCTAAGGAACGACCGTACGAATGAAAGAATTACACCTTTTAGATTATTTTGACTTATTCAACACAACTTTTGTAATAAAAAACGAAACAGCTTCAACTGAAGATTTGTGAAGACCTTTCCTAGAAAGTTACATGCAATGTTTTCTCTCTCCAGTCGTTTAAAAAATAATACCATGTCGCAGTAACAGGCCGCAAAAAGCGAAAATACTTGACACCACTGCATTAATGAGATGTTTATTTATATTGTACATATGCTGAACAAATCTGATAGTTTATTTGTGCGTACAAAACTCAACAAAATGGTATTGAGCCTAACTAGATACGATCAAAGCATGGATTTACAACGAAATATCACAAATGATATCGTTCGTCAACGAATAAGATTAAAGCATGGAACCTGACAACAAATACAACTGATAAGTGGATCTATTAAAAGATACGATTAATGCAGGGAATTTATCAACATATATGATTGATACATGGAATTATAAAGCAAGTATGAATATTATGTGGTTAATCAACAGACGTGATTAATGTATGGATTTATTACCAATGTATTATTCATCAACACGTATGATGCTGTTGTTGTTGTTGTTGTTGTTGTAGGGTTTAACGCCATTTTTCAGCACACGATAGGCTATACATGGAGGCCAGTATTAATGGTGGAGGAAGAACCCGGGAAAACCCCGGAATGAACCACCGACCCACGAGAAGCTACTGGCAAGCTTTCTCACATATCTACATTGGCCGAATCCGAGACTCGAACCCACGCAGACAGAGGTGAGATGGCAGTGATCCGTAACGGATAGCGCTTTAGACCACTCGGCCACTCGGGGCCCCACGTATGATGCTGTCTTGTCACACATAGAATGTCAACATAATAATAGAGATTATATTGCCGAAGAATCCCATAAGAACCTCTATTCAGCATACCAGTTGGTGTAGAACAATTGGCCCATTACACCCCCTCCCCAAAAAAAAGCCCGAAAGAAAACGAGTTAACCTGTATCATCTCTTAAACCAACGTCACCACTGACGGCTGTATCGGGGTTAAACAAAACCGCCCGAGTTCGACAATTCCCCGTAACAGCCAAAATGCAATGACTAAGCCGTGTAATACGCGAGACACGTTCAGGTGCGAATACAACGCTATACATTACGAATGAGAGCACATTAATTCACTTCAATTTCATAAGAACGACTGTATGAGATGATCATTGGAATAACGACGTTTGGACATGAATGTCTCCGACGAGAATAATAGTGCTCGATTGAAACACTTGAATGTTCGTCTTCATTTAATGCGCCAAGTTGACTAAACCGAAAGGCATGCCTTTAAACTGGTCCCAATCGTTTGCGGTCGCGAATGCCGTTAATGCGCAGGCATAATCAGCAATGGGCACCTGCCCAATATCCGTTGTTGAGATCTAACTTCGAAATGAATGTATTAGCATCCTGCCAAATTTGATAAGCCCTCTCGATGTCTGGCATAGGTTCTGTATCAGCAGCAATGTGGTGAATTGGAGTATTTCATCATTATATAGGCGTTTGTAAGTTATCATCCGGGTGGGAGTAAGAAATGGGGCCATGCGATAAATCCTATGTTAAAATGGTCCACATGTTGAACTTGGGATGGTATTACGGTCTCAAAAGTACTTATATGGTCAAAAGTATTTATGGGGTCAAACGTTTATAGAGATAAACGGGAATAGTAGGTTAATAAATCTGATATACAATCCAACACATCTGATATACTATCCAACCATACCACTTACACAATACAGCATCCGCTTTTCTACCATCCAAACACCTACCCTTACCATCTAATGAAAAGGGTAGCAAGAGTGAATACACATAATTTCACACAAACATATCACACAAGAGCGGGTAGGATGTAAAAGAAGAGGGCTGAAATAGACACTTGGATACAAATATACTAATACACATAATGGTAGGAAGTGTTTATAGGACTCACGGTACTAATTCAGTTCCCATAGTAAACCACTGCAAACACCACGATATTAAAAATTCAATAACTTGAATTTTTTGGATATTATCAGTGGTCCATAAATCGTTGAAAATTATCAAAAGAGCGAATAGTGATGGTTCCGGTACGTGTTTTAAAAACTGTTAATGTATTTCATCAGGTTCAGCGGATGCATCATGGGCCTTGTTCAGGCTTCCATAAGCTCCAGAAGTGAAAACGGTTGATTATAACTTTCTTAGTTATCGGATGTGAATTTAAATCGTGTCTTTTCTTTAAGACTTCTGAGTCTTCGAAAGTCGGCTGAATATTTAGACGATACTGAATTTGTACAGAAACTATCAGCACGTATATTAGCTATGTCACGTTTGGAGAAATTGTTATTAATTACAGAAGTCGGAAATTGTTTACCCTTTGCGTTTATTTTGTAGACCGTGTCCCGTACTTTCTTAATTCAGGAACGATTGATTGTATTTTTACGGCGCATCAGCACTGTTAGGCTATTTAGTGCCAGACCAAAGGTTATATGTAAGATTATTTAAAAGAGATAAAAGGTATCTTATCGACCAGCGATAGAAAAATCAAACAGTGAAAAGCAAAGCGATAAGATGGTAAGGGTAATATATAAAGCTTCTCAATCAAAGGGGAATGTAAATCGTGTGTTAATGAAGATTTAAATGAAAAGGTATTGAGTATGAAGGACATACATTACATATAAATACTCAAGGTTGGTTGGTTGATTATATTTTACGGCGCACCAGCACTGTTAGGTTATTTAGCGCCATGCAAAAGGTTATACCCCTGATCGTTTAAAAGTGGTAAAAGGTTTCGTATCGACCAGCGATATGAAACCAAACAGTTGAAATTACAACAAAAAGATGGTAACGGTAATAAATAAATAAAGCATCCCGATCAATGGGGAATGTAAATGGTGTATGTTAACGGAGACAGATGAAAGGTAATTAAAATTAAGGGACGGTATATACATCACGTAAAACTGCTCAACGTGATAGCATAAAAGTTATAGCGTATAATAAATGTTTATTTCCTTCACAAATTCTATAATACAAGACACGCTGACTGTATCAAAGAGATCCCTAATGTCATGCACATTGTAATACTGATCACGCGTAGGTTGGAGGTCGAAACACTCCAACATAAAGTGCTTAACAGTGAATGGTTCATTGCAAGAAACGCACTCTGGTGGGTCTTCTCCTTTTAGTATGTGCGAGTGGGTTATATAAGTATGACCAATTCGAATTCTTGCAATGACTACCTCCTCCCTACGGATGTTTCTGCAGGAAGGAGACCATTCTCCTAGGGTTGGCTTGATGGCATGCAGTTTATTATCCACTGAATCATTCCATAATGCCTGCCACTGTTGACGTAAAGATTCTTTGATACTAGGTTTAAAATCAGTATACGGTATTTTAAAATCAGATGGTTCAAGGGATAGGGCCGCTTTAGCAGCGCGATCTGCTTTTTCATTACCTTTAATGCAAATATGGCTGGGTAACCAAGATTATACTATATTGTGGGAGGTACTCAGCTTAGTATGTTTGAGGAGAATATTGGTTAATAATGGGTTCTCCAGTTTTCTATTGTGTAGTGACTGAAGTACTGATAGTCGGAGAAGATGATGCTGTTTAAAATACGTTTGTTTTCAATATATTGCAAAACAAGGTCTATTGCTCTGATTTCGGCTGAAAAAAATGATGTACCATTTTTCAAGCGAACTTTCGTTGTGTGTTTTCCACTAACGAAGGCTGCAGCAGCCTTTTCCTCATCTTTTGATCCATCAGTATAAATTCTTGTGTAGTTTTCAAATTGGGTGAGGAGTTCATGATAAGAATTGTGGAAGATGGAAGGGTTTGTATCCGATTTTTTTCCATCGTGTAACGTAAAAAGTACTTTTGGTTGTTTAAGTAGCTAGGTAGGTGTTTCGGAGATGGACGTTTCTGAATTTTGGTGTGCTGAATGTGAGTATAATGGCGTTGGTGTCCTGCAAATTATCGGTACGTTTTATATGAATTCTACAGATGTTAGTTATATCTGGTCATTTTATTTTCTTCACAGATGCAGTCACTTTTGCACGTGCACAAGAAGATCCTTAAGCTAAAAATGCGTAAGCTCATTTTTATATATTACTTTCATCACCGAAAAGCCGATTTCTTCTCCAAGTAGCCATAAATCTGATAGAAGAAAAATTCTGGAATTTGTTTAAAATTTCTGGTCCATTCAGCTTTTCCGTTAAGGCACACAGATCGTAGATCCTGAAAATGTTGCATCATCTGGCATCTGAATATGAACACGAACATGCAATCTCTTTTCAACTGAGAAGCGTCCTTTTTACTACAAATTAAAGCCTCGATCCGTTGCACAAGCATTACCATTTGTCTTATGGCACTAATTGTTCCAACTTAGGTTTCTTATAACGGCTTGACCGTTAAACACTGTAAATCCTCTAGGCTATAATCAAGTTGAGTTGAATTTTAAAAGTAGTGAAATTCACTCTGTAGCCCTTCATATGAGCGACGATTGGTCTTCACGGGAGGATTTCTGTCTAGGTGGACCACAATGTAAACTCCGACCGTATTGCTCCATGTTTTCTAATGACACAAATACATGTTTAAATTTATGGTCTACAATTTCCTTTGCATTTGTTCAAGATTTGTGATTATTTTGAAGTTCCTGAACTAATGGAATGTGTTGAGCTTTGATTGTATTTTCTGTTGCAATATTTTTCACCTTATTAGTGATAAGTGAACATTTTTCTTTGTCGCTTGTACATACGATTGTTTTTAAAGTTTATTGACTGTAACGTGTAACATTTGTGTAACTATGAAGGAGCAGTTTAACCTGCCATTTGTCTTGATTGTCCAAATAATATGACACAAATGCATGAAGAATTGTTCTTGAAATACTAGATTCTTTGGGTAGAACAGCAGTGGATTTGGAGTCAATTAGGGAAAAACTGGCCATATTCGTTTTTTCTTAATGAATACTTCATAAGAAAAGGTATTTCACTGACTGTTTTGCCCCGATGGGTAAGCAAAGTTTATATGTCAAACAGCTTTGAAACAAACTGACGGAGTAAATTATTGCAAATGCTGCTTAAAAGTGTATTACAACGGGACATGATGCTTTTGTTACAAGATTTTTCAAAACTGTTGATGCCTCAGAGAACTGATAAAATGCATGGGTATAGGATTAATTTCAGTCACCAGTTTTACACTGAAAGGTGTTGCATTGTAAGCCAGCGCAGGACAGTCATTCTTGTATAGTGACCGTAAAAACGGATAATTCAAGTTTGAAATAAAAATCAAAATGTAAAGTATAATGGATTACAACTGGAAAAACTTCAAATTATCTCTGCCAGTATGATAAAACTTTAAATGAGCATTTCAGGCGACCTTATAATAATAAGTTCCTGCGGTACTCAAAGTGTCTTGTGATGCCAAATTTATATTTATTAAGTCCAGTTGTCACGCTGAGATGAAGAGTGTGTGGTATACTATTGATGTCCAGTTGAACAGTTTGGGATCTATTGTCGAGGCTCCGTGTGAATGGGCTGCCGGTATGGGGTCACGTGCACAGTGCAAGCACGTCGTGTGTACGGTACTTTATGGCGCCGTTATTTTTAAGAAAGGTCAATTTCGATTATGTACTTAGTCAATGGATTTTTTTAAAACTGTAAACTTTTTGCTAGACATATCATTCTTATATTATGTACTCGTTAACTATTGATTTTTATGCATTTTACACCTATCTTTCCAGTCAATGTACTTTTTTCCTTAAAATGTGTTGGAATGGTGAGAACTAAATTTTTTGATGCAAATAAATACGTACATTAAAACCTTTATCTGCCACTACACTTTCACACTAATCAGAAGCACTGATCAGGGAACATCTATTATCTAGCTCTAGTTGATCTTCCATAGGCCTTCGAAAGACAGCTAAAAAGACCACCTGGGGTTGATACAGCTATTATTTTATCGTATTTCTATTTTTTTTATAGGAGGAAAATGTTGCTTGCTGACCTTTCGGAGCTCTTGCTTTTTTGATCGGGCATTCAGTGTCATCCACATTTATTCGGATTGCTAGGAACCTTTGATTTAAAATCACTCGTTGTAAAATATCTTACTAAATTTTGTGATTTCACTTCCCTCCACTGCTTTCACATGAATATAGGTATTCCAAAGGTCCCCAGTCCAGCTGGCTAAACATCGACACTGATTTTAGCTACTTTTCCTTATCTTATTGTAAACTTAATTTGTGCTGGATCAATAAACAATTCACATGACATTAAAACTTGTTCTTTTAAATGGTATAGTATGCGTTTTTTTTTTGTTTTTTTTTTTCTGACAGCGGAGACCAACGTTGCCGGGCAGTAGTCCATACTGAAGTTTTACGCAGTGTTAACCTCCCCATCAGTTCTGACGTATCGGACGCTCCATAGTAATTAATAAATTTATTTCGACTGACCTTGGTATGCGGATGGCAACTAAAAGCCCTCTTCTTTTGACCCATGGAGTTAAATCCTTCAGCGCACTCACTTTTTAGTCATAATCCCTGTCAGAACAGAACACCTATGTATACATCTATAAATGACCTTATTTTTAAATTGCTGACACATGCGTGGAAAGCAGCATCACCCCAAGGCAAGAACAACCGCCGGAAACCTAGCTAGGAGGATATCACACGAACTGACTAATGCTTTGGACGGAACTGTGGTTAGGTCTGGCCGTCACGGCAGCATTTTTGAGACCGAGTGAGACAGAGACAGACGTGTCGGAAATTCGAGATTGAGAAAACGATAAATAAATTTAAAAAAAATCAAAACTGTAATTAGCTGTAAAGATATGCTAAATAATAATAATACATAGATACATACATACTATTTGTTATTATTATTGTTATTAATATCAATATTTTCAGCGATGTTTAATATTACAGTGATATTAAGTAGCAGGCATATACATATACATACAAGCAACTGTACATTCGTGCATAATTACATACATGTTAATACTTAACTTCTAATTAGATGAATTAATACATTGACATAAATACATACAGGCACACACATAACTTTAGACAATAATTCATATCGTGCGCAATTATTTACATTTGCATTAGAAAAAATGTTCTCTTTTACCCTTGTTTTCAATGCATTTACAAGTACTACAACAATTTCCACAACAGTTGCATTTGTCGCACAAGCATATATTGCATCTTCCTGTGGAACATTCTTTTAGGACTTCTCTAATTATATCCATTTCCGGGATTCGCAATGCATCAAGAATATTTCTTCTTATACAAACTTGCCGATCTTTGGCAATTTTGGTCATGGTTTCATCTGTTGTCGTCTTCATCATGCTTGTTCTGTAATGTAGGAGACAAGCATAACCTTTTCTCCCATCTCTGGTACATCTCCCAATCTCTTGCCAATAACTCGAAACGCTCTTTGGGCAACCCCAGTGAATAGCAATATCAACATCACTTATCTGTATCCCCATTCCGAACGCCACCATAGCAACAAGACAGCAAATTATGCTTTCTGGTCTTCAAAAGTGATAGATAATTCTATCTTGTGTTTCTTTGTCCGTAGACGAACGATACATTTCTATTAATCGTGTATTTGTCGATTTCTCTCCTATATAAACTTGGTCTCCCATCTCTTCCACTAACTATGACTAAACATTGAAAGTAGTACTGTATATTCTGAAATAATAATAATAATAATAATCACCATCTTTTTCATATGAAATATCCTCTCGCATTCCGAGCATCAGACTATGTAAATCAGACCAAGCCCCCTTCACCTGACTGCACCTCTGTTAAGACTACAAACATTGAGTTACTCATATTTCTCAAACCCGCCAAACGAATAAAAATAAAACAGCGCACACACAGTAATTGTCATTGTCGTGTATTGGACCTGTGAACCCAAGAGTACGGATATCTCAGTTGGTCAAGATTCTGACTTGTAGTCCAAGGGTAGAGGGTTTGATACAAAGAACCAGCCCGGGTCAACCGCGTTATAGTGTCACATGGGAAAGTCTTGTAGCTCCCATTTCCTCAGGATGCAATAGCTATTGATGTATTTATATGGCACGCCAAATCGTTCAAAATGGATGAGCTAATCGTAGGGTGAGCTGGAGCAATCGTAGGGTGAGCTTGGAGAAATCGCAGGGTGAGCTGGAGCAATCGTAGGGTGAGCTTGGAGAGAATGCCCATCTGAGGAGAGAACTCGACCTGGTCGACCACGTTATAGTGTTTCCTTCGATCAAACAGAATCATTACGTGAAACTGGCATGACATGGGACAGAAATGCCTCATGTCTGTCAATTAGTATCTCAACTTTATATAGAAGAAGGATAGAACTGAATATACCGGACACATTTTCGGACATAAATGACCCTGATCTTGACAGTCAAGTTCGTGGTGTATTGCATAGTACGCCTAATGCTGGCGAATCCTATATCAAAGGAAGCCTTCAAGCGCAAGGCATACATATACAGAGATGGCGTTTGCGAGAAAGTATTCAAAGAATTGATCCAGTGGGAAGAGCCCTGAGAAGGAGTAACTGTGTAAAAAGGAGAGGATATAATGTCAAAGGGCTAAGTCATCTATGGCATGTCGATACCAACCACAAGCTGATACACTGACGCATCATTTTTCACGGAATAGTGGATGGCTACAGCCGACTGATCACAGGTATTCATGTAGCTGCAAATAACAAGGCACAGACTGCATTACAAAATTTTGAGAAGCCAGTGAATATGTATGGTCTACCGCATCGCGTAAGAGGCGACATAGGTAGAGAAAACAGATAAATCGCTAGATATATGATAATGAAACGTGGAGGCAACAGGGCAAGCTTTACTGCTGGTGAAGTGTTCACAATCAGCGTGTAGAAGGAATGTGGGGAGAACTTAACAAAGTCGTCTCTAGGTTTTACAGTAATCTGTTCAAATTCATCGAGGAGCACAACGTGTTAGATAACGAGAAACATATTTTTGCGTTACACTATATTTTTTTACCCAGAATTCGCACATCAGTTTGCGAGTTTATTGGACAGTGGAATTACCATGGATTAAGAGCGGCAGGAAATCGTTCGCCACACAAGTTGTGGCACAGTGGATATTTGCAAGACCCCGACGATATTAACGACCTTGGCAACTACGGCCTAGACTTTGGGCAAATACAATAGACATTATCAGATGGTTCTGATGAATTAGGTCAAAAAATTGTTCCAGAAAACAGCTGTTTTCTGACTGAACAGCAACTTCTGATACTTCAGACTCAGGTTGATCCCGTAGCTGACGGCAATAAGTTTGACATCAACAGTTTTTGCAGGACACTGGACTATATCATCTCAAATTATACTTACTAGAACCATCTTCTCTAGAATATTGCGAAAGTTTGTGTATGTGTTTGGATTTTTAACGTAGCTTTAACAATTTTAGTTATATTGTTACGATGTCTGGAGTGTGATAGTTTATAGTGACGTCTAGCACTGGAGCATCATGCCGCAGATATGTGGCATCATGTCCCACCTAATCAGGTTATACTGACACCAGGCCGACCAGCATGAGCCATTTCATTTGTATTAACAACAATACATATTAGGTAACGTTCTTATATTTCAAAAATGACTAAGTCAGCAGCTAAAACTGATTTTGAAATGGTTTGTTATTTCGTGTTTGTTTTCCTTTCATAGAAGTAAAAGAATATCCACATCTCCAGTTTGCATCATTTGACCCTAATCATATTTTGTATCCAATATGTCTAGCAAAAGTGAAATATATTTACAAAGTATGTATTGTTAAAACCTACAGGATATAACAATCGTTCCCGAGCATTATAAACTATAATATTGCTGTCTGAACCGCTCAGTCACCACTTTTATGATTTATAAATGCGCTTGTATGAAATGATACAGGATTACATCATTATTATTCGGATTCAGCGAAGGCAATTTTCAAGCATCATTTTTATATATAAAACCCACTGTGTTAAAGTTTACCTAAAAGAATGTAAATATGTCGTCTTTTAAATGCTATTTACTTCGTACTAAGTCATTTTCAAAAGAGTAAAGATGAAAAACGGATTAGTTAATTAACTGTTCTGTTCTGTTTTATGCATGATACATTCCACAAAGGAGTGTATATCTTCAAGTTTACTCACCTCAAACCCCAGAATACATGACCTACAGGCCGAGGGGTGCATTTATGTATATGTATTGCATTGGCTTCAGCGCTAAGCAGTATTTAGTTAGCGTCATACAAAATAATTTTGGGGGGTGGGGGTGTTTCACTGCACTTTTAAACACTTTGTTGGCTATATCATGCCGAGGAAATGGGAGTTAACTGCCTTTCCCAACACACAAAATGTAGTCGACCACGGTTGGCCTGCGCGGGTATGGAACCCGCGACCCTTCGATAACGAGTCCATAGCTCTACCAACTGGGCAACCGCGGCTCCTATCAAACAAATAATGGAAGTCTCAGACATCTGGGACAATCCAGAATGGGTTGGGGATGATGCCTCCCCTCACTTCAAAAACTGAAAGAAATGAGCGCGAAACAAACGTAATGTTTCCTAGACTACGTTTATTTACAGCTAGATGGGAAAAGTTATGCCCTTGAAACGCGTAAAATGCAGGAGCTTCCACGGGCTTCGCCACCTGGACCCCCACCTTGCCTACTTGTATACGCCAACCCTAAACGATAGTTCTGGATTGGTCCCAAGCAACCTTTGTTCACGCGTTTTCTTAGTATATATAACCATATGCAAATTATTTCTATAATGTAAATGGATCGCCTGTTGACAATAACACTGACTTTATGTTTAAAAAAAGTAATGGATCGTAAGATTTGTGTACAGGCCTGCACTATTCGACCACGATTCGACTACTAGTTCCACGGTTAGTTAGAAAGTTCCGCTTTAAAGATCCATGCACATGTATTTTCAAAGTTAACAAGATTTCATATTAAAATATATATAGTTTTCTTCTTACACACCATTCGACGTTCAAATGAAGCGCATGAACGTAAAATATCTTCACGTTTCGAATGTGATCTTGATGCGCGTCGCACTCGTCAACACGTCACATAGTATCAGGGCCGTAGAGAGCAAGCACGGGCCCTGGAGTAAGAAACACCCGGGCCTCACCTAGTTCTTCTTCAAACTTTTTCTTTTATAAAATTAAAAAGTGTTGTTCGACCCCGGTTGCTCCCGCCCCCCGTCGGCCCTGCATAGTACATCTATCATAAGCAACCTAGATGGAACCGTAGTCCTGATATCCTTATCAGAACAAATCACAGATGGGAATGGAAAATATAATTAGTAGGCTTAAGTGTTCTTGCTCCATTAGAAACAGCAGAGCACAAACACAAGTTCAAAAGGCACAATCTATTGTAGTACAACTGAGCTTTAATAGTTAAACGTCGCTGCCAAATGAGGATCGAAACGCGTGTGGACGAAACTACGACTCTGCAATGTAGATGAACCGAAGAAGCCCCAACAATTAGCGTTTAAAAAGGGGAATGTGAGAGTCATTAGTCTTCACTTAAACAAAATAAGAACATACTGACACCTGGATTGACATAAACTTTTAAATTAAATGTTAGAAGGTTTAAATGGTCCTAATTTTGAATTAAGTCAAGCAATCAAACAGTGAAATAAAACTTGACTCCTAGGTTCAATATCGTAACCCATTTTCATATTTAAAAAAATAATAAAAATTATTCTTGTTAATGTAATCCTTGATTTTTTCAGAATGCCTATTGGCTTTAATTCTTCTTGCATTCCTCACGATGCGAAATCAAAGAATTGAGAATACTGATGGCATGATGAGTTTAAGTGAGACTAAGTTATATCATTCTGATGGAGGACACTAAATTTTATATACAATCTGAAGGTAGAGGCTAAATTGCATACATTCTGATGGCATAGACCAAGTTACATACATTCTGATGGCATAGACCAAGTTACATACATTCTGATGGCATAGACCAAGTTACATACATTCTGATGGCATAGACCAAGTTACATACATTCTTAAGGAATAAGACAACTCGAGAAATACTGCTATTTACAGACCTTTTTATCATCATTAACATCCTGTTCTAAATAATCTTTGTAATATATTTAATTTTCTTGTCTGAATATGTCATTATAGAATTTGTATTAACATTTTAAACACTAGAAGAGAAATTAATGTTATTCTATTATTTAAAGTATTGCTACAAGTGATACAATATCCAAGTGGGACACCTACTTGCAGGTCTAAGCATTTACCCATCAGAGCAACCTCAGCCTTTCTTGTCAATCCAGAATAAGTACCTCGGATGTATGTAGCGGAGTGATTTCGACATTTTGGGGGAAAACAAAAAACAACACAAATTGCTTGCACAAAGTAGCACAGTCTACGATCTGCTTTCTGAACATATATGGACTCGTTAACATATCAACAGCACAGATAAAATGAAAGCATATTGTGACTTTCATACTAGATTTGTTTGAACAATGACGGTTTGAGAAAAGTCACAAACTGACTTGAATGTCCTTTAAGTCCAGAGTTTCCCATTAGTACCTAATTAAGATCTAATCACTTCTACCTTGGCCATACTGCACCCCTACAATGAACGTAAATTTGATTATTTTTTTTTTTTTTTATAGTTTCGTACTTGTCAATGCCCAAGATATTATTGATAATGGAAATTTGAATCAAATAACTCATCCATTTTGATGACGCAGACGGTAGATTTGAGTACATATTAATTAAATGCATTTGGATGACGTAGATTTGAGTACATATTAATTAAATACATTTGGATGACGTGGATTTGAGTACATATTAATTAAATACATTTGGATGACGTAGATTTGAGTACATATTAAATACATTTGTGCATTTAGATTACAAATTCAAACTTTATTTATTTAATGTCGATTACAGATTTTGATATGATGACACCAGTATCCTAAAAACTTTGAAGAAAAAAGAAACTCAAGCTAAACCTCAAAACCCGAAATCGTATAACATATTGAAAGTGCAAATTCTAAGTAAAATAAATTTAGCCCGTTATTGCATACATCAAAGTAAAGCAAATCTTTAAAGTTCCATGATCTAATTTTTTTCCGAGTTTGATATGAACTTGAGTGTCTTCCTCAAATAATTTAGAAAATACATGACATGGTCTTGAATTTGGAGAAAGATGTGGAACTGCGAGGAACCCATCTGGTTTTGGTTGGTTACTACAAATCAGAAACATGTCAAAATCTGAATCGAACCAACAACTCCAGGGGTGTATATTGAGTGTGTTTCGGCAGCGCCATCTGGTACTCAATGAGATAAGGAACCCAAAAGTTGTAAAGATTTATATTTTTATTTCAAATGAAAAAGACTCTAAATCGATATATGAAATCCTTCAAGAAATGTAAATAATAAACATTCTAAAGGAAGTTTCTTGGTAAAAAGTCAAAATGAGCAGCAAAAAGTCACTGCAAAGCAGAGTCATACACGGGTAACATAACCGTCAGCTTCCACTTAGGTAATAACTGAACTTTTCATGTCTGCACAGACAATGGCTAACAAATGATGACAAATATGTGAAATGACAAAATATACATTTTTCCCCTTGTCATTTCCGGGGGTTAGGGTAATGGCATCATGATAAATATTCAAAATGGGAAATGTTAACCCTGAAAGGCATAACTAGACAACTGCGTTAACATGATTACTTGAATAAAAACTGTCCAAATACATTCTGCACAAAGTGACATTATCTTGGTGATAGCGTTTCCATTGATAAAGTTTATTATGGCGAACTATCACCATCTTCTCAAAAGGTCTCATCATAATAGAATGTAAACTTGTGTCTGATCATATAATAATTTTGTATATTTTGACTTTTTTTGACAAGTCCATAACCATGCACAATCCCTAAGTACTTATGAGCAAATTAATACAAATTGCCCATAACTGGTATTCACACTCACTGGATAGCTATATTATTTGGTCATTATTTACCCATTTGGGCTGTCTTGGAAACTCATTTTTAAATTTTGTTTTTAAGACAGTACCTTGTTTTAGTCTGCAACATACCACTTAATTTTCACATTTTTAACTGAATAGACAATTCACAACTTGTGAAGACTGTGATGACAAGAAAAATATTTCTCAACTAAATTAGAAGCAAAAGGCCCAAGATGGCTTTCATTGCTGACTTAACAGGGGACCACTGCACAAAGTAGGTTTATGTAAGAACACAACCTAGGTGAACTTTCTCAGAAACTTCATATTATCTTGATTTTATCCTCATAAAAATGTGTTCTGAAGATAATGTGCACAGACTCCTGCTTATAATTGAAATCATCCATGTCCTTTTGATATCAACCCATTTACAGAATTTTATAGAACTGGATTGGAATATATAGTCTTTGAATCAAGAAAGTCAACAATCTCAGCCAATTAGATGCAAGGTATGTCATTAATATGTGCTGATCTGACTTTGTTTGACAAAGATAATATAAACTTAAGGTGAACCAAACTCCAACCAGAATATGGTCATTAAAGTGGTAACAAGGTCAGTCAATCAGATACAAGATTACTTCATTAATACGTATGGCTCTTGATCCTGATCAAACTTGTGTAACATCTTGATAATATTTAACTACTTAATAACTTTGATTAAAATCTGATAAGAAATGTGGTTGCTAGATTGGTGACAAGTTCAGTCAGTCAGATGCAAGGCCACATCAAATAATATGCATGAATTTCACTCATAATCAAACTAAATCTAGATCTTAATGAAATAGTCTGTTTACCAAGCTTGATCATATGCAAGATCACCTCATTAATCTGCAAAAATCTTGTTTGCAATAATAACTAAATATCTTAATATCAGTGAAACTGATGAATGATCACCTCATTAATTGTGTGGATTCTGTTCATCATTAAAAATGTCAAAGATCTTGATGATATAAGCATATATTCCATGGAATATTTTAAATCTTGTGGACAAGAAAGGTTATATCATCAGAAGAGTGACACATATACCTAGCATGTGCTTTACAAGACAGAAGAAAGGAGGGTAGTTAATTATATGACACCTACTGGTATTTTGTGTAATTGGTCCAGAACTATCTGGTACCCCACTCCATAAACTAAATACATAGCAGTTCAAACCTATATTTGTTATCCCTACACTTCAACAGGAGATATTGATATACCCTCCATCCACCTGTAAATCTATTTCCTTCTGAACTGCTAGTTGGAAATTCACAAAAACTTCATATACAGATTGCAAATGTGATAGGGCTATAGTTTTGGGCATATATTTCATACTCAGACCACTCTTTCTCAAACTGAACACCACTGATGATGTGTCCGTTACTGGACAAAGTTAATTTCTTATCTTGTCTAGGGACCTGTTCGCAATATGGACTAGCCAGCAATACACACGTTCGAATAAATGGCCCACACTGATATGCAAAACCTGTCCCTTTCTTCTGTTTTCCTTTCTTGGATGAGAAATTCTTCTGAAATCTAAAGGTGGATGTTTTGCATGTCAAGACGTTGCTAATACTACAAGTCCTTGTGCTCGTACTTGGCTTGTCAACAGAATCTGACCGGATGCATAACGTTGTAGGTTCCATTTGTGTAAATATATTGTGCAGTTGCGAATCGACATTTGCATGTGATGTATTCGCAGGATTACCTGTTGAACCGTGTTCAGCTTTATTTATGGCTGCTATTATTTCGCTACTATTGCGCCAGCTCACCCTACGATTACTTCAGCTCATCCATTTTGAACGATTTGGCGTGCCATATATTTAATTAGGCCGATAAATCAGCCCCACACCCGTGATTATGCAGATTGGAGGTTAAATGTACAACAACCAACAAATCAGAATGAATCCAGGGAGAAGGCGATGAAATACAGAAAACACGCATACGGTATCAGCAACTTATCGATCAAAACTACATCAATATATCACGCAGAGTTGCTGACAAACGCGGTATTATAATATCATTATTCTAATGCATGGTGCTGCTGCTTCTACTACTAAGACTACTTTGACGATAAAGATGATAATAAACTATGAAAATAAAGAAATCTGCTACCCAACATCAACAGCAATAATAATAATAATAATAATAATAATAATAATAATAAGACTATAAGGAGGAGAAAGAGGAGGAAGGAATAAATAAATAGATCCCTGTGGCATCTGTAGTTGGTTATTGTATATGTACCTGCAATAAATAATTGTCTTTTTTTCTCTCTTTTGTGTTTTAAAAACCACCTCAGTTCTTCCTCAGTCTGTAGATGCTTCAGCGATGTCTAGGAAAATGTTAGGCTTGATAATTATTATTATTATTGTTTCTCATAATAAACAATGATTACAGAAGTTTGATGGCGGCATCGGACAATGATGCCCCAAAACAAACCAGTAAGAGTACTTACGAGGACATACATAGGTCGTTTATTTGCTTTTATGTCCAACCCTTTGTTTTTATGTCCAAACCTTTATTGTTTTCATGTCCAACCCTTTGTTTTTATGTCCAAAATCATGTCCGAAAGGGTGAAAATAATGCCTTTAATCTCCTGCCGTTGCATGGCTGCGCATTAAATCTGCCCGAGTGCAAATAGACCTTGTAATATCCACTTCTCCCATTTATCCACAATAGTTAAATAATAACATATAACAACTTTACAGTGACGATTATACGGTTGAGTCATTGCCATTCATTTCGTTATTAAAAAGAGGTATTGAAGAGAACTCTCAAGAGGGGGGGGGGTAAATACCTGTCTGGTAAGACTGCGATTGTGATTATTCGTGTTCAAACAGAAGATACTTAAATATATCATCTTTAACTTTTGCGGTAGCTGTAGCTGCTAGCGCAATCCAAGGACAGTCAGCGAAAGATCGCAAGACTGAAATCTCGAGAAATTCTAGTCTGAAATTTTCAGCCCTACAAAGACAATAGTGTTTTTAAAGAAACTATAAGATATACATTTATATACAGTGTGTGTGTGTGTGTGTGTGTGTGTGTGTGTGTGTGTGAGAGAGAGAGAGAGAGAGAGAGAGAGAGCATTCGTGACAACGAATAATTATATTAATGGAAAATTGGCTAAAAGGAGAACACAAGAAAAAGAAGCGAAACAAAACAAAACAAAAAAAAAAACAAAAAAAACAAACAAAAAACAAAACAACCAACCAAAAACCACAATTACAAAAACATTTTTATAGTGGTTAAACCTTGTTATTATTTTCCATAAAAATGACAACAGGTGACTTTTGTTCAATTAGAAAAATTTCCTTTACACATGCTTACCTTTAATGGTTTGGATACGTTCCAATCAATGTCGTTCATTACGAGTATCAGATAATACGAGATTATAAAATAACATGAGATGACATAAATTGCAGTTTGCTACATATTAAATGCAACAGATAGCAAATTAATCCAAAAGGTAAAATGGATGATTGGTCTATTCAAACAAACAAATGGTCGAGTTTTCAAAATCAATTGGTTCCCAGTGCTACATACCATTCTGAAACAGCGAGCTTCATATAAAGCAACGAGACATAATTGGTCTCGATATGTCTCTTCGAACATTAGTCATCTGGACACTATTGCTTCTGGTGGCGCAACTATGACTAAGGCCTTTTCTAAACTTTCACCTGCAATATATATATATATATATATATATATATATATATATATATATATATATATGTGTGTGTGTGTGTGTGTGTGTGTGTGTGTGTGTTAAATGCCTGGTATTTTTTTCACTATTTGCAATGAAATCAACGAAAGTGTGCGAAAGGTTAAGAAAAACAAGGACACCAAATACAAGTCACTCATAGATTCTACAGTTTGTCAGACAAACTTTAATCTCAGGATGGAATAATCATTTTAGGAGAAAAAGCCATGAACGTGTTAAGAAACACATTAGTATTTAAGGCTATTATGGGCTATATTATGCAAGGTTGAAGTTTTATTAATACAAATCATCTTGAATTTTCCACGATTCATGATTTAGGCGAATGTTGAGAATGATAGATGATTGACTGTTAACTTGATTTATGTTTCTCTTACAAAGATAGCTATCCGTGATCATTCACTTCCTTTCAATTCGCAAGAGATGTTAGCACACTTGATCCAATGTTTGCCTAAATCTTGACACTGGACGGTCATGTGACTTATTAGAGGCGAAATCACTAACGAGGTCTGCCTCTTAGATGGTTCAATCTGAATCAAATGATTGATTGTATATTTTACGGCACACCAGCACCGTTAGTCTATTTAGCGCCATACAAAAGGTTATATCTTTAATCGTTTCGAAGTGGTAAAAGGTTTCGTATCGACCAGCGATATGAAACCAAACAGTTGAAATTACAACAAAAAGATGGTAACGGTAATAAATAAAGCATCCCGATCAACGGGGAATGTAAATGGTGTATGTTAATGGAGACAGGTGAAAAAGGTAATTAAAATTAAAGGACGGTATATACATCAAGTAAAACTGCTCAACGTGATAGCATAAATGCTATAGCTTGTAACAAATGTGTACTTCCTTCAGGAATTCTATAATAAAGTCACACTGACTGTATCAAAGAGCTCCCTAATATCATGCACATTGTAATACTGATCGCGCGTAGGTTGGAGGTCGAAACACTCCAACATAAAGTGCTTAACAGTGAATGGTTCATTGCAAGAAATGCACTCTGGTGGGTCTTCTCCTTTTAGTATGTGCGAGTGGGTTATATAAGAATGACCACTTCGAGTTCTTGCAATGACTACCTCCTCCCTACGGATGTTTCTGCAGGAAGGAGACCATTCTCCTAGGGTTGGCTTGATGGCATGCAGTTTATTATCCACTGAATCATTCCATGATGCCTGCCACTTTTGACGTAAAGATTCTTTGATGCTAGGTTTAAAATCAGTATACGGTATTTTACAATCAGATGGTTCTAGTGATAGGACCATTTTAGCAGCGCGGTCTCCTTTTTCATCACCTTTAATGCCAATATGGCTGGGTAACCAACAGTATATTATATTGTGGGAGGTACTCAGCTTAGTATTTTTGAGGAGAATATTGGTTAATAATGGGTTCTCCTGTTTTCTATTATGTAGTGACTGAAGTACTAATAGTGAGTCGGAGAAGATGCTGCTGTTTAAAATACGTTTGTTTTCAATAGAAGACCGAGCAAGGTCTATTGCTCTTATTTCGGCTGAAAAAAAATTGATGTACCATTTAGCAAGCGAACTTTTGTTGTGTTTTGCACTAACGAAGGCTGCAGCAGCCTTTTCCTCATCTTTTGATGCATCGGTATAAATTCTTGTGTAGTTTTCAAATTCGGCGAGGAGTTCATGATAACAGTTGTGGAAGATGGAAGGGTTTGTCTCCGACTTTTATCTATCGTGTAACGTAAAAAGTATTTTTGGTTGTTTGAGTAGCCAAGGAGGTGTTTTGGAGATGGACGTTTTCTCAATTTTTGAAGAATCAAATTTGGTACTGTCGAGGCAGGATGATATTCTAATGCCAAAGGAAGGTATGGCGTTTGGTTTATTTTCGTACAAGGTTTTATATTTGGGTTGAAAAACAGCCGAAAAAGTAGGGTTCAGAGGGTTTGATCTTAATTTGACAGCATACTGTGCGGAAAGCATTTCTCTACGTTGTGATAAAGGCGGATCGTTCGCTTCAACGAGTAGGCTTTCACACGGGAATATCATTAATGCTCCCAGAGCGAGTCTTATTCCCTGATGATGAATTGGGTCAAGCATCTTCAAATAGGACTTCCTAGCTGAACCATAAACAATGCAACCATAGTCTAGTTGGTTGGTTGGTTGGTTGAATTTTTTTACGGCGCACCGGCACTATGAGGCTATTTAGCGCCATGCAAAAGGTTATATCTTTCATTATTTAAAAGTGGTAAAAGATTACGTATCGACCAGCGATACGAAACCAAACAGTTGAAGGTAAAACGATAAAATGGTCATGGTGATAAATAAAGTTTCCAGATCAACAGGGAGTTCAAATGATGTATGACAACGAAAACAGATGAAAGGTAATTAAAATCTAGCGACGGTATATATATAGCACATAAAACTGTTTAAGGTGATAGCATAAAAGCTATAACTTATGATAAACATTTACTTCCTTCAGGAAGTCTATAATATAAGAAATGCTAACTGTATCAAAGAGCTCCCTAATGTCATGCACATTGTAATAATGATTACGCGTAGGTTGGAGGTCGAAACACTCCAACATAAAGTGCTTAACAGTGAATGGTTCATTACGGACGGCTCTGTAGGAAGGAGTCCATTCTCCTAGGGTTGGCTTAATGGCATGAAGTTTGTTATTCATTTCTGACGTAAACAGTCTTTGATATTACGTTTAAAATCAGTATACGGTGTTTTAAGATCAGATGGTTCTAGTGATAGGGCCATTTTAGCAGCGCGGTCTTTGTCATTACCTTTAATTCCAATATGGCTGGGTAACCAACAGTATACTATATTGTGTGAGGTACTCAGCTCAGTATGTTTGAGGAGAACATTAGCTAATAATGGATTCTCCAGTTTTCTATTATGTAGTGACTGAAGTACTGATAGTGAATCGGAGAAGATGATGCTATTTAAAATACGCTTGCTTTCAATATATTGCAATGCAAGGTCTATTGCTCTGATTTCGGCTGAAAAAATGGATGTACCATTTGGCAAGCGAACTTTTGTTGTGTGTTTTCCACTAACGAAGGCTGCAGCAGCCTTTTCCTCATCTTTTGATCCATCAGTATATATTCTTGTATAATTTTCAAATTGGGCGAGGAGTTCATGGTAAGAGTTGTGGAAGATGGAAGGGTTTGTCTCCGATTTTTTTCCATCGTGTAATGTGAAAAGTACCTTTGGTTGTTGAAGTAGCCAGGGAGGTGTTTCGGAGACGGTCGTTTTCAGAATTTTTGAACGTTCAATTTTGGTACTGTCAAGGCATGGTAATATTCTAATGCCAAAGGTAGGTATGACGTTTGGTTTATTGTGATATAAGGTTTTATATTTGGGTTCAAAAACAGCCGAAAAAGCAGGGTTCAGAGGGTTTGAGCTTAATTTGAGAGCATACTGTGCGGAAAGCATTTCTCTACGTTGTGATAAAGGGGGTTCGTTCGCTTCAACGAGTAGGCTTTCACACGGGGATGTCTTAAATGCTCCCAAGGCAAGTCTTATTCCCTGATGATGAATTGGGTCTAGCATCTTCAAATAGGACTTCCTACCTGAACCATAGACAACGCAACCATAGTCTAGTTTCGAGCGAATAAATGTTCTGTATAAACTGAGTATGACTTTCCTATCAGCACCCCAGTCAGTGTGCGCTATTACTTTAAGTAAATCTAGAGATTTCAAGCATTTAGCTTTCAAATTCTTCAGGTGTGGAATAAAAGTCAGTTTTCTGTCGAAGATAATACCTAAAAATTTTGCTTCCTCAACAACTGGAATAGGTGTTCCGTCCACGTGAGTTTAGGTCCATCGTGATGTCTTCGTAACTGACAGAAATGCATACATACAGTTTTTGATTTCGAGAATTTGAAACCGTTAGTATTGGCCCAATTTTGAATCTTGTTGATATTTTGCTGTAATTGTCTTTCAATTGTATGCATGTGCTTGGATCGGTAACAAATTAAAAAGTCATCAACATATAGGGAGCAATCCACACCGGGAGTCAGACACTTGGTGATGCTATTAATTTTTATGTTGAAAAGCGTCACCGATAAAATACTGCCCAGGGGCACACCCATCTCTTGATCGTGTATATCAGAGAGGGTGGAGCCCACTCGTACCTTGAATTCCCTGTCTGAGAGGAAGTTTGATGTGTCATAGGCCTTTTCCAAATCAAAGAAAACCGCTACTAAGTGTTCTTTCTTGATAAAAGCGTCGCGAATAAATGTTTCCAGTCTAACCAGATGATCATTGGTACTACGACCATAACGAAAGCCACTTTGGAAAGGAGATATTAAATTGATGGTTTCCAAATACCATACAAGCCGAGAATTGATCATTCGTTCCATTGTTTTGCATACGCAGCTAGTTAATGATATAGGTCTATAGTTGGTAGGATCTGCGCTATCTTTGCCTTGTTTGGGGATTGGTATTACTGTTGCTTCTTTCCAAATTTTTGGTACATTACCAGTAATCCATAAATCATTGAAGATTTCCAGAAGAACTGTTAAAGATGGTTCTGGAAGGTGTTTCAAAAACTGGTAATGTATATCGTCAGGCCCAGCGGATGTATCATGGGCCTTATTCAAAGATTCTATAAGCTCCGACAATGAAAATGGTTGGTTATAACTTTCTGAGTTATTCGATGTGAATTTCAACCGTGTTTTATCTTTTTGAGCTTTTAATCTTCGGAAAGCTTCTGAATAATTAGACGATGAGGAATTTTTGGAGAAACAATCAGGAAGTACATTAGCTATTTCATGTTTGGTATTGAAATTGTTGTTATTTATCTTCACATGTCGGAATGAATTGTATTTTCCCTTTCCATTTATTTTGCGGATCGTATCCCAAACTTTCTTTATTGAGAAACGAGAGTTTAAAGTTGAAACGTATTTTTTCCATGATGCTCGTTTACTTTCTTTAATCGTGCGGCGAGCTTTGGCCCGAAAAATACGGTACTGAGTTAAGTTTTCGGGCGTTGGACGATTATTAAATTTTTTCAGTGCTTCTCGGCGTTGTCTAATGGCTTCTTTACATTCTTTAGTGAACCACGGTTTTTGGGTTCTTTTACAATTCGGCGAGGACTTAGGAATGGATTCTTGAGCAATCTCAATTAAGACGGATGTAAATTGTCGAATAGGATCAATATCGTTTAGGACGGTATTCCTGTTAATTCTAGCTGCACAAAGTGTTTCAAACTTGGCCCAGTCAGCTTTCCTTAAATTCCACTGTGGAATCGTGTCATCAATTGTAACGTTGGTGTTCTTAAGAGAGATTGGAAAGTGATCACTGCTGTGAAGGTCATCAGCGACCTTCCAATTATAATCCAAAAGTAGTGAAGGAGAACAAATTGTCAAGTCGATACAAGTGTATGTACCAGTTCCTGGGTGCAAGTACGTCGGAGACTTGGTATTAAATAGACACAAGTCGTGTCTAGTAATAAAATCTTCAACCTTTTTGCCCCTGTCGTTTATGTAATTTGATCCCCATAAAATATTATGGGCATTAAAATCACCGAGTAAAACAAATGGTGCAGGAAGTTGTTGAACAAGCGTGTCTAATTGGTTTGGTAATAAGTTGGTGTTTGGTGGTATGTAAATAGAACAAAATGTAATCACTCGATGTAGAGTGACACTCACAGCAATGGCTTGCAAATTTGTGTTTAAAGGGATGACGCTATGTGGGGCTCAATTGTTCACAGCAGTAGAAACCCCTCCCGAGGCCCTGTCAACGTTCTATAAGTAGGTGTAAAACGGAGTAGTTTTTAAGTGTGATGTTGTCCGTATCTTTCAAAAAGGTTTCCTGAAGGCATAGTATTGCAGGATCATATTCGTTTAAAAGCAGGAGAATATCATTGAAATTGGCTTTAAGTCCTCGACAATTCCATTGTATGATCGTGTTCTTCATTATAAGTTTAGATTGGAGATTTTGGAGCTAGGTTAGACTTTTCGCAGAGAGAATCTATATGGTTATTTCTACGGAGGAAGTACGGGGATGATTTTTTTGTTAGTTCTGGAGCTACTTTGAGAACATGGAGCAGTATCTTCTGCATCCATGCTCTCAATGTCCCCAAACATGTTATAGAGTTTGATGGGGTCTTCTGACCCCTTTTGCTGCCTATTTCCTTGTGATCTGTTTTTGGTCTTTGGTGACTTCGGTTGTTGAGTATTATTGAATGTTGTTTGGGTAGATGCCGTGGTTTTTTGTGCTTGGTAATGGGGGGGTGTTAGTGCTTGATGTTGACTCGGGTGCATCTGTCTGCGTTTGAGCGTCCTTCGTTGCCTTGGGATTGTTCTTCACTACAGTGGAGAAGGATGGGCCAGGAAGAGATATTTTTGCCTGTACAAGCTTTCTGGCCTCTGGATAGGGAATGTTGGATGTGTATTTAACCCTCTGTATTTCCTTCTCCTGTTTCCAGGTATCACAATCCTTGGAATTGGCGTGGTGCTCCTCTCCACAGTTGGCACAATGCGGAGTGGCTCTACACTCAGATTCCTGGTGAGAATGATCTCCGCATCGGCCACATATTTGGCTTTTTGAGCAGCGGTCTTCATGATGACCATATTTCTGACACTTATAACATCGAGGTGGATTTGGGATGTACACATCAACCTTCACTTGCAGAAAGCCAACTTTGACCACTCTGGGTACTGTTGGTTTGTTGAAGGTGAGTATAATGGTGTTGGTGTCCTGCAGGTTGTTGTTACGTTTAATACGTATTCTACGGACTGCAGTGACACCTTCGTTTTTCATCCCTTCAATGATATTCGTGTCGCTGACTCCAGCCAAGTCACGACAGCGAATCACGCCCTTATGCGAATTGAGTGTTCTGTGGGCGAACGAAGTCACTGGAATATCGAAAAAGGTTCTCATTTTCTTGAGGTTTTCTGTTTGACCTCGTCGCTCACACTCGACAAGTAGGCAGCCCGATTTTAACTTTTTAACACCTTTTGGTGTACCAATCAATCCCGTAATTGTTTTCTCGATCACAAACGGAGAGAGTACATTAAGCGGTTTTGTGGCATCTTTAGACTGTATAACCATGAAGCGTGGAAATGAATCCACACCACATGGTTCGTCATCTGAGTCAGATGCAGTTTTAGTACGTTTTAGTTGATTTTTTTTTTGAAATATCCATGTTGGTGTGTTTAAAATTCAGCACCCGTGCTCCCCGCCCACCAAGGAGCCCAACAAGGGGACACTTTTTAAGTGCCAGGGATACACAGATGTTATACTCAGTAGGTAAATTCACCTCCTGATTCATCCCATGAGACATACTCAGTCGGCAAAATTGCCTCCCAATTGACCCGTTGAGCCACCGCCTTCTAGGAAGTCTTCTAAGACTTGGAAAAGGGAAAGTTAAAGGGATAGAATGTAGGGGCAACGGTGGTATCAAGAGAGATACAACGAGAAAGATAAAGAAAGTGAGCGAGAAATAAAGACCTCCTAGGGCTCGGCGTGACCAGCCGATTTGTCGAGACCGGGCCCATCCCGACCACCCGTCTAGAAGAAGTAGAGGCCAAAGTATTGTATTGCATCGGAAAGCCTCTGCTCAACTACCAGGATCCTTTCCTCCTCCGACACGGGTCGCAACCCACGGCAAACAGGTTGCCTCTACTTAGTCGCCTCTTACGATACGTAGCGAGGCACGGCGGGCCAATTCTACAACCCGGGACGCGCAGGGGGGGGGGGGACCCGCAGGGAGTGCCTCTGGATAGGGAATGTTTGATATGCATTTTACCCTCTGTATTTCCTTCTCCTGTTTCCAGGTATCACAATCAATGGAACTGGCGTGGTGCACCTTTCTGCAGTTGACACAATGCGGAGTTGCTCTACACTCAGATTCCTGATGAGAATGGTCTCCGCATCAGCCACATATTTGGCTTTTTGAGCAGCGGTCTCCACGATGGCCATATTTCTGACACAGCATCGAAGTGGGTTTGATATGTATACAACCTTCACTTGCAAAAAGCCAACTTTGACCACACTGGGTACTGTTGGTTTGTTGAAGGTGAGGACAATGGTGTTGGTGTCCTGCAGATTGTTGTTACGTTGAATACGTATTCTACGGACTGCAGTGACACCTTCGTTTTTCATCCCTTCAATGATATCCGTGTCGCTGACTCCAGCCAAGTCCCGAGAGCGAATTACGCATTTAGACGTATTGAGTGTTGTGTGGGCGAACGAGGCCACTGGAATATCGAAGAATGTTTTCATTTTCTTGATGTTTTCTGTTTGACCTCGTCGCTTACACTCAACAAGAAGGCAGCCCGATTTCAACTTTTTAACACTTTTGGGTGTACCGATCGATCCCGTTATTGTCTTTTCAATCAGATAGTTGGTTGGTTGATTGAATTTTGTACGGCGCACCAGCACTATGAGGCTATTTAGCGCCATACAAAAGGTTATATTTTTCATTATTTAAAAGTGGTAAAAGATTACGTATCGACCAGCGATACGAAACCAAACAGTTGAAGGTAAAACGATAAAATGGTAACGGTGATAATTAAAGTTTCCAGATCAACGGGGAGTGCAAATGATGTATGACAACAAAAACAGATGAAAGGTAATTAAAAGCTAGCGACGGTATATATATAGCACATAAAACTGTTTAAGGTGATAGCATAAAAGCTATAACTTATGATAAATATTTACTTCCTTCAGGAAGTCTATAATATAAGAAATGCTAACTGTATCAAAGAGCTCCCTAATGTCATGCACATTGTAATAATGATTACGCGTAGGTTGGAGGTCGAAACACTCCAACATAAAGTGCTTAACAGTGAATGGTTCATTGCAAGATATGCACTCTGGTGGGTCTTCTCCTTTTAGTATGTAGGAGTGGGTTAAATAAGTATGACCAATTCGAATTCTTGCAATGACTACCTCCTCCCTACGGATGGCTCTGTAAGAAGGAGTCCATTCTCCTAGGGTTGGCTTGATGGCATGAAGTTTGTTATTCACGGCATCATTCCATGATGCCTGCCATTTCTGACGTAAACAGTCTTTGATACTACGTTTAAAATCAGTATACAGTGTATTAAAATCAGATGGTTCTAGTGATAGGGCCATTTTAGCAGTGCGGTCTGCTTTGTCATTACCTTTAATTCCAATATGGCTGGGTAACCAACAGTATACTATATTGTGTGAGGTACTCAGCTCAGTATGTTTAAGGAGAACATTAGCTAATAATGGATTCTCCAGTTTTCTATTATGTAGTGACTGAAGTACTGATAGTGAATCGGAGAAGGTGATGCTATTTAAAATACGCTTGCTTTCAATATATTGCAATGCAAGGTCTATTGCTCTGATTTCGGCTGAAAAAATTGATGTACCATTTGGCAAGCGAACTTTTGTTGTGTGTTTTCCACTAACGAAGGCTGCAGCAGCCTTTTCCTCATCTTTTGATCCATCAGTATATATTCTTGTATAATTTTCAAATTGGGCGAGGAGTTCATGGTAAGAGTTGTGGAAGATGGAAGGGTTTGTCTCCGATTTTTTCCATCGTATAACGTGAAAAGTACCTTTGGTTGTTGAAGTAGCCAGGGAGGTGTTTCGGAGACGGTCGTTTTCAGAATTTTTGAACGTTCAATTTTGGTACTGTCAAGGCATGGTAATATTCTAATGCCAAAGGTAGGTATGACGTTTGGTTTATTGTGATATAAGGTTTTATATTTGGGTTCAAAAACAGCCGAAAAAGCAGGGTTCAGAGGGTTTGAGCTTAATTTGAGAGCATACTGTGCGGAAAGCATTTCTCTACGTTGTGATAAAGGTGGTTCGTTCGCTTCAACGAGTAGGCTTTCACACGGGGATGTCTTAAATGCTCCCAAGGCAAGTCTTATTCCCTGATGATGAATTGGGTCTAGCATCTTCAAATAGGACTTCCTACCTGAACCATAGACAACGCAACCATAGTCTAGTTTCGAGCGAATAAATGTTCTGTATAAACTGAGTATGACTTTCCTATCAGCACCCCAGTCAGTGTGCGCTACTACTTTAAGTAAATCTAGAGATTTCAAGCATTTAGCTTTCAAATTCTTCAGGTGTGGAATAAAAGTCAGTTTTCTGTCGAAGATAATACCTAAGAATTTTGCTTCCTCAACAACTGGAATAGGTGTTCCGTCCAGCGTGAGTTTAGGTCCATCGTGATGTCTTCGTAACTGACAGAAATGCATACATACAGTTTTTGATTTCGAGAATTTGAAACCGTTAGTATTGGCCCAATTTTGAATCTTGTTGATATTTTGCTGTAATTGTCTTTCAATTGTATGCATGTGCTTGGATCGATAACATATTAAAAAGTCATCAACATATAGGGAGCAATCCACACCGGGAGTCAGACACTTGGTGATGCTATTAATTTTTATGTTGAAAAGCGTCACCGATAAAATACTGCCCTGGGGCACACCCATCTCTTGATCGTGTATATCAGAGAGGGTGGAGCCCACTCGTACCTTGAATTCCCTGTCTGAGAGGAAGTTTGATATGAACGAGGGCAGTCGGCCTTTTAGACCCAGATCGTGTAGGTCATTTAGTATTCCGTACTTCCACGTTGTGTCATAGGCCTTTTCCAAATCAAAGAAAACCGCTACTAAATGTTCTTTCTTGATGAAAGCGTCGCGAATAAATGTTTCCAGTCTAACCAGATAATCATTGGTACTACGACCATAACGAAAGCCACTTTGGAAAGGAGATATTAATTTGTTGGTTTCCAAATACCACACAAGCCGAGAACTGATCATTCGTTCCATTGTTTTGCATACGCAGCTAGTTAATGATATAGGTCTATAGTTGGTAGGATCTGCGCTATCTTTGCCTTGTTTGGGGATTGGTATTACTGTTGCTTCTTTCCAAATTTTTGGTACATTACCAGTAATCCATAAATCATTGAAGATTTCCAGAAGAACTGCTAAGAATGGTTCTGGAAGGTGTTTCAAAAACTGGTAATGTATATCGTCGGGCCCAGCGGATGTATCATGGGCCTTATTCAAAGATTCTATAAGCTCCGACAATGAAAACGGTTGGTTATAGCTCTCTGAGTTATTCGATGTGAATTTCAACCGTGTTTTACCTTTTTGAGCTTTTAATCTTCGGAAAGCTTCTGAATAATTAGACGATGAGGAATTTTTGGAGAAACAATCAGGAAGTACATTAGCTATTTCATGTTTGGTATTGAAATTGTTGTTATTTATCTTCACATGTCGGAATGAATTGTATTTTCCCTTTCCATTTATTTTGCGGATCGTATCCCAAACTTTCTTTATTGAGGAACGAGAGTTTAAAGTTGAAACATTTTTCCATGATGCTCGTTTACTTTCTTTAATCGTGCGGCGAGCTTTGGCCCGAAAAATACGGTACTGAGTTAAGTTTTCGGGCGTTGGACGATTATTAAATTTTTTTCAGTGCTTCTCGGCGTTGTCTAATGGCTTCTTTACATTCTTTAGTGAACCACGGTTTTTGGGTTCTTTTACAATTCGGCGAGGACTTAGGAATGGATTCTTGAGCAATCTCAATTAAGACGGATGTAAATTGTCGAATAGGATCAATATCGTTTAGGGCGGTATTCCTGTTAATTCTAGCTGCACAAAGTGTTTCAAACTTGGTCCAGTCAGCTTTCCTTAAATTCCACTGTGGAATCGTGTCATCAATTGTAACGTTGGTGTTCTTAAGAGAGATTGGAAAGTGATCACTGCTGTGAAGGTCATCAGCGACCTTCCAATTATAATCCAAAAGTAGTGAAGGAGAACAAATTGTCAAGTCGATACAAGTGTATGTACCAGTTCCTGGGTGCAAGTACGTCGGAGATTTGGTATTAAATAGGCACAAGTCGTGTCTAGTAATAAAATCTTCGACCTTTTTGCCCCTGTCGCTTATGTAATTTGATCCCCATAAAATATTATGGGCATTAAAATCACCGAGTAAAACAAATGGTGCAGGAAGTTGTTGAATAAGAGTGTCTAATTCGTTTGGTAATAAGTTGGTGTTTGGTGGTATGTAAATAGAACAAAATGTAATCACTCGATGTAGAGTGACACTCACAGCAATGGCTTGCAAATTTGTGTTTAAAGGGATGACGCTATGTGGGGCTCAATTGTTCACAGCAGTAGAAACCCCTCCCGAGGCCCTGTCAATGTTCTGTAAGTAGGTGTTAAACAGGGAGTAGTTTTTAAGTGTGATGTTGTCCGTATCTTTTAAAAAGGTTTCCTGAAGGCATAGTATTGCAGGATCATATTCGTTTAAAAGCAGGAGAATATCATTGTAATTGGCTTTAAATCCTCGACAATTCCATTGTATGATCGTGTTCTTCATTATAAGTTTAGATTGGAGATTTTGGAGTTAGGTTAGACTTTTCGCGGAGAGAATCTATATGGTTATTTCTACGGAGGAAGTACGGGGATGATTTTTTTGTTAGTTCTGGAGCTACTTTGAGAACATGGAGCAGTATCTTCTGCATCCATGCTCTCAATGTCCCCAAACATGTTATAGAGTTTGATGGGGTCTTCTGACCCCTTTTGCTGCCTATTTCCTTGTGATCCGTTTTTGGTCTTTGGTGATTTCGGTTGTTGAGTATTATTGAATGTTGTTTGGGTAGATGCCGTGGTTTTTTGTGCTTGGTAATGGGGGGTGTTAGCGCTTGATGTTGACTCGGGTGCATCTGTCTGCGTTTGAGCGTCCTTCGTTGCCTTGGGATTGTTCTTCACTACAGGCCCCCTGCGTGTCCGGGGTTGTAGAATTGGCCCGCCGTGCCTCGCTACGTGTCGTAAGAGGCGACTAAGTAGAGGCAACCTGTTTGCCGTGGGTTGCGACCCGTGTCGGAGGAGGAAAGGATCCTGGTAGTTGAGCAGAGGCTTTCCGATGCAATACACTACTTTGGCCTCTACTTCTAGACGGGTGGTCGGGATGGGCCCGGTCTCAACAAATCGGCTGGTCACGCCGAGCCCTAGGAGGTCTTTATTTACTCGCTCACTTTCTTTATCCTTCTCGTTGTATCTCTCTTGATACCACCGTTGCCCCTACATTCTATCCCTTTAACTTTCCCTTTTCCAAGTCTTAGAAGACTTCCTAGAAGGCGGTGGCTCAACGGGTCAATTGGGAGGTAATTTTACTGACTGAGTATGTCTTATGGGATGAATCAGGAGGTGAATTTACCTACTGAGTATAACATCTGTGTATCCCTGACACTTGAAAAGTGTCCCCTTGTTGGGCTCCTTGGTGGGCGGGGAGCACGGGTGCTGAATTTTAAATCCACCAACATGGATATTTAAAAAAAAAATCAACTAAAACGTACCAAGACTGGATCTGACTCAGATGACGAACCATGTGGTGTGGAATCATTTCCACGCTTCATGGTTATACAATCTACAGACGACTCAAAACAGCTAACCTCATTGTCTCCGTTTGTTATTGAAAAGACAATTACGGGTATAATTGGTACACCAAAAAGTGTAAAGAAGTTGAAATCGGGCTGCCTACTTGTTGAATGTGAGCGACGGGGTCAGACCGAGAATATCCGGAAAATGAAGACATTTTTCGATATTCCGGTGACCTCATTCGCTCACACAACACTCAACTCGTCCAAAGGCGTGATTCGATGTCGGGACTTGGCTGGAGTAAGCGACAAAGATATCATCGAAGGGATGAAAAACGAAGGTGTCACTGCAGTTCGCAGAATAAGAATTAAACGTAATAACAATCTGCAGGACACCAACACATTCGTACTCACCTTCAACAAGCCAGCAGTACCCAGAGTGGTCAAGGTTGGCTTTTGCAAGTGAAGGTTGAGATCTACATACCTAACCCCCTTCGATGCTATAAATGTCAGAAATATGGCCATCACGAAGATCGTTGCTCAAAAAGCCAGATATGTGGCCGATGCGGAGACCATTCTCACCAGGAAGCTGAGTGTAGAGCAACTCCGCATTGTGTCAACGGTGGAAAAGAGCACCACGCCAATTCCAAGGATTGTGATACTTGGAAACAGGAGAAGGAAATACAGAGGGTAAAATACACATCCAACATTCCCTATCCAGAGGCCAGAAAGCTTGTCCAGGCAAAAATATCACCTACTGGCCCATCCTTCTCTGTAGTTAAAAACAATCCTAAAGCAACGAAGGACGCTCAAACACAGATCAACCCGAGTCAACACCTCGCTCTAACACCCCATTACCAAGCACAAAAAACCACGACATCTACCCAAACAACTTTCAATAACACCCCACCACCGAAGTCACCAAAGAGTAAAAATAGATCTCACGGAAATAGGCAGCAAAAGGGGTCAGATGACCCCATCAAACTCTATAACAGGTTTGGGGACATTGAGAGCATGGATGCAGAAGATACTGCTCCGTGTCCTCAAAGTAGCTCCAAACCTAACAAAAAAATCACCCCCGTACTTCCTCCATAGAAATAATCATACAGACTGTCTCCGCGAAAAGTCTAACCTAGCTCCAAAATCTCCACTCTAATCTTATAATGAAGAATACCATCATACAATGGAACTGCCGAGGACTTAGATCCAATTACAATGAAATTCTTCTGCTTTTAAACGAATATGATCCTGCAATAATATGTCTTCAGGAAACCTTTTTAAAAGATACGGACAACATCACACTTAAAAACTACTCCCTGTTTAACACCTACTTACAGAATGTTGACAGGGCCTCAGGAGGGGTTTCTATTGCTGTGAACAATAGAGCCCCACATAGAATCAACCCTTTAAAAACAAATTTGCAAGCCATTGCTGTGAGTGTCACTCTACATCGAGTGATTACTTTTTGTTCTATTTACATACCACCAAACACCAACTTATTACCAAATGAATTAGACACTCTTGTTCAACAACTTCCCGCGCCATTTGTCTTACTCGGTGATTTTAATGCCCATAACATTTTATGGGGATCAAATTACATAAGCGACAGGGGCAAAAAGGTTGAAGATTTTATTACTAGACACGACTTGTGTCTATTTAATACCAAGTCTCCGACGTACTTGCACCCAGGAACTGGTACATACACATGTATCGACTTAACAATTTGTTCTCCCTCACTACTTTTGGATTATAATTGGAAGGTCGCTGATAACCTTCACAGCAGTGATCACTTTCCAATCTCTCTTAAGAACACCAACGTTACAATTGATGACACGATTCCACAGTGGAATTTAAAGAAAGCTGACTGGGCCAAATTTGAAACACTTTGTACAGCTAGACTTAACAGGAATACCGTCCTAAACGATAACGATCCTATTCGACAATTTACATCTGTCTTAATTGAGATTGCACAAGAATCCATTCCTAAGTTCTCGCCGAATTGTAAAAGAACCCAAAAACCGTGGTTCACTAAAGAATGTAAAGAAGCCATTAGACAACGCCGAGAAGCACTGAAAAAATTTAATAATCGTCCAACGCCCGAAAATTTAACTCAGTGCCGTATTGCTCGGGCCAAAGCTCGCCGCACGATTAAAGAAAGTAAACGAGCATCATGGAAAAAATATGTTTCAACTTTAAACTCTCGCTCCTCAATAAAGAAAGTTTGGGACACAATCCGCAAAATAAACGGGAAGGGAAAATACATTTCTTTCCGACATCTGAAGCTAAATAATAACAATTTCAATACCAAACATGAAATAGCTAATGTACTTTCTGATTGTTTCTCAAAAAATTCCTCATCGTCTAATTATTCAGAAGCTTTCCGAAGATTAAAAGCTCAAAAAGGTAAAACACGGTTGAAATTCACATCGAATAACTCAGAGAGCTATAACCAACCGTTTTCATTGTCGGAGCTTATGGAATCTTTGAATAAAGCCCATGATACATCTACTGGGCCTGACGATATACATTACCAGTTTTTGAAACACCTTCCAGAACCATCCTTAACAGTTCTTCTGGAAATCTTCAATGATTTATGGATCACTGGTAATGTACCAAAAATTTGGAAAGAAGCAACAGTAATACCAATTCCCAAACAAGGCAAAGATAGCGCAGATCCTACCAACTATAGACCTATATCATTAACTAGCTGCGTATGCAAAACAATGGAACGAATGATCAATTCTCGGCTTGTGTGGTATTTGGAAACCAACAAATTAATATCTCCTTTCCAAAGTGGCTTTCGTTATGGTCGTAGTACCAATGATCATCTGGTTAGACTGGAAACATTTATTCGCGACGCTTTCATCAAGAAGGAACATTTAGTAGCGGTTTTCTTTGATTTGGAAAAGGCCTATGACACAACGTGGAAGTACGGAATACTAAATGACCTACATGATCTGGGTCTAAAAGGCCGACTGCCCTCGTTCATATCAAACTTCCTCTCAGACAGGGAATTCAAGGTACGAGTGGGCTCCACCCTCTCTGATATACACGATCAAGAGATGGGTGTGCCCCAGGGCAGTATTTTATCGGTGACGCTTTTCAACATAAAAATTAATAGCATCACCAAGTGTCTGACTCCCGGTGTGGATTGCTCCCTATATGTTGATGACTTTTTAATATGTTATCGATCCAAGCACATGCATACAATTGAAAGACAATTACAGCAAAATATCAACAAGATTCAAAATTGGGCCAATACTAACGGTTTCAAATTCTCGAAATCAAAAACTGTATGTATGCATTTCTGTCAGTTACGAAGACATCATGATGGACCTAAACTCAGGATGGACGGAACACCTATTCCAGTTGTTGAGGAAGCAACATTCTTAGGTATTATCTTCGACAGAAAACTGACTTTTATTCCACACCTGAAGAATTTGAAAGCTAAATGCTTGAAATCTCTAGATTTACTTAAAGTAATAGCGCACACTGACTGGGGTGCTGATAGGAAAGTCCTACTCAGTTTATACAGAACATTTATTCGCTCGAAACTAGACTATGGTTGCGTTGTCTATGGTTCAGCTAGGAAGTCCTATTTGAAGATGCTAGAGCCAATTCATCATCAGGGAATAAGACTTGCCTTGGGAGCATTTAAGACATCCCCGTGTGAAAGCCTACTCGTTGAAGCGAACGAACCACCTTTACCACAACGTAGAGAAATGCTTTCTGCACAGTATGCTCTCAAATTATGCTCAAACCCTCTGAACCCTGCTTTTTCGGCTGTTTTTGAACCCAAATATAAAAACTTATATGACAATAAACCAAACGTCACACCTACCTTTGGCATTAGAATATTACCATGCCTTGACAGTAGCAAAATTGAACGTTCAAAAATTCTGAAAACGACCGTCTCCAAAACACCTCCCTGGCTACTTCAACAACCAAAAGTACTTTTCACGTTACACGATGGAACAAATCGGAGACAAACCCTTCTATCTTCCACAACTCTTACCATGAACTCCTCACCCAATTTGAAAATTATACAAGAACATATACTGATGGATCAAAAGATGAGGAAAAGGCTGCTGCAGCCTTCGTTAGTGGAAAACACACAACAAAAGTTCGCTTGCCAAATGGTACATCAATCTTTTCAGCCGAAATCAGAGCAATAGACCTTGCATTGCAATATATTGAAAGCAAGCGTATTTTAAATAGCATCATCTTCTCCGATTCACTATCAGTACTTCAGTCACTACATGAGAAAAAACTGGAGAATCCATTGTTAGCTAATGTTCTTCTTAAACATACTGAGCTGAGTACCTCCCACAATATAGTATACTGTTGGTTACCCAGCCATATTGGAATTAAAGGTAATGACAAAGCAGATCGCGCTGCTAAAATGGCCCTATGACTAGAGCCATCTGATTTTAATACTCCGTATACTGATTTTAAACGTAGTATCAAAGACTGTTTACGTCAGAAATGGCAGGCATCATGGAATGATGCCGTGAATAACAAACTTCATGCCATTAAGCCAACCCTAGGAGAATGGACTCCTTCCTACAGAGCCATCCGTAGGAAGGAGGTAGTCATTGCAAGAAATCGAATCGGCCATACTTATTTAACCCACTCCTATATACTAAAAGGAGAAAACCAATCAGAGTGCATATCTTGCAATGAACCATTCACTGTTAAGCACTTTATGTTGGAGTGTTTCGACCTCCAACCTACGCGTAACCATTATTACAATGTGCTTGACATTAGGGAGCTCCTTGATACAGTTAGCATTTCTTATATTATAGACTTCCTGAAGGAAGTAAATATTTATCATAAGTTATAGCTTTTATGCTATCACCTTAAACAGTTTTATGTGCCATATATACCGTCGCTAGATTTTAATTACCTTTCATCTGTTTTCGTTGTCATACATCATTTGCACTCCCCGTTGATCGGGAAACTTTATTTATCACCGTGACCATTTTATCGTTTTACCTTCAACTGTTTGGTTTCGTATCGCTGGTCGATACGTAATCTTTTACCACTTATAAATAATGAAGGATATAGCCTTTTGCATGGCGCTAAATAGCCTCATAGTGCTGGTGCGCCGTTAAAAAAATTCAATCAATCAATCAATCAATCAATCAATCTTCACTACAGTGGAGAAGGATGGGCCAGGAAGAAATGTTTTTGCCTGTACAAGCTTTCTGGCCTCTGGATAGGGAATGTTGGATGTGTATTTTACCCTCTGTATTTCCTTCTCCTGTTTCCAGGTATCACAATCCTTGGAATTGGCGTGGTGCTCCTTTCCACAGTTGACACAATGCGGAGTGGCTCTACACTCAGATTCCTGGTGAGAATGATCTCCGCATCGGCCACATATTTGGCTTTTTGAGCAGCGGTCTTCATGATGACCATATTTCTGACACTTATAACATCGAAGTGGATTTGGGATGTACACATCAACCTTCACTTGCAGAAAGCCAACTTTGACCACTCTGGGTACTGTTGGCTTGTTGAAGGTGAGTATAATGGTGTTGGTGTCCTGCAGGTTGTTGTTACGTTTAATACGTATTCTACGGACTGCAGTGACACCTTCGTTTTTCATCCCTTCAATGATATTCGTGTCGCTGACTCCAGCCAAGTCACGACAGCGAATCACGCCCTTGGACGAATTGAGTGTTGTGTGGGCGAACGAGGTCACTGGAATATCGAAAAAGGTTCTCATTTTCTTGAGGTTTTCTGTTTGACCTCGTCGCTCACACTCGACAAGTAGGCAGCCCGATTTTAACTTTTTAACACCTTTTGGTGTACCAATCAATCCCGTAATTGTTTTCTCGATCACAAACGGAGAGAGTACATTAAGCGGTTTTGTGGCATCTTTAGACTGTATAACCATGAAGCGTGGAAATGAATCCACACCACATGGTTCGTCATCTGAGTCAGATCCAGTTTTGGTACGTTTGAGTTGATTTTTTTTAAAATATCCATGTTGGTGGATTTAAAATTCAGCACCCGTGCTCCCCGCCCACCAAGGAGCCCAACAAGGGGACACTTTTCAAGTGCCAGGGATACACAGATGTTATACTCAGTAGGTAAATTCACCTCCTGATTCATCCCATAAGACATACTCAGTCGGTAAAATTACCTCCCAATTGACCCGTTGAGCCACCGCCTTCTAGGAAGTCTTCTAAGACTTGGAAAAGGGAAAGTTAAAGGGATAGAATGTAGGGGCAACGGTGGTATCAAGAGAGATACAACGAGAAGGATAAAGAAAGTGAGCGAGTAAATAAAGACCTCCTAGGGCTCGGCGTGACCAGCCGATTTGTCGAGACCGGGCCCATCCCGACCACCCGTCTAGAAGAAGTAGAGGCCAAAGTAGTGTATTGCATCGGAAAGCCTCTGCTCAACTACCAGGATCCTTTCCTCCTCCGACACGGGTCGCAACCCACGGCAAACAGGTTGCCTCTACTTAGTCGCCTCTTACGACACGTAGCGAGGCACGGCGGGCCAATTCTACAACCCCGGACCCGCAGGGTAATTTAAATTTGGTAAATTTAGTTTGATGTGCATATGAGAGAGAGAGAGAGAGAGAGAGAGAGAGAGAGAGAGAGCTTACAATGTCTAGTAAAAGTGGCAGAAGACTAGCAATGCTCTTTACGAAACCTGTGGGTAAACGTCCGAAGCAATCCTTCTTTGACATAACAGCATGCATAACTGCAACTTGTTCCGATTTCAGTGAAAATATGTAGTTATTTTATTTTTATGATATTTTCGTAGAAACGGACAATGTCTTCAGCTTCCGTCTTCTTCCCAATATTAGTCCTTTAAAGTTTAGCACGCGGCAAAGTCACTTAATCGGCTATGCAAAATGACATCCAAGACCAAGATTGGTCACGTGACTTGAACACCACGTGCTAACTAGATACTAGAGTGGTCAGTGGTTCTTCTTTGATCTCTCTAGTCCATATAAAACGAGGACAAAGTATCATACCTAAGAGATATATGTAAGAAAGTGGTCGACATTTTTTGGAAACCCATTCCAGAGTTTTCAGAGCCAGCAACTCAAGAGACTGTGAATGATATGTACCAGTACTGTATATGCAAGGAAGGTTAGCAGGTCTTGTTTGTTTTAGAAATTGTGAACATACATTTGTCATTTTTTAAGATTAAACTGAATTTGATTTAAAATTAGGAACATTACGTAAACAATTTTTTTTATGCATGTTAAATTTTCTTTTGAGTTTGGTTTTATGGTTAAATACAATGTTATGACTCTGGTCTTAAACTTGGTAACAAAAAAGATCGAAAACCAACATGTTTTATAAAAGTTCCAATTGAATTCCAGTTATATTCCAAATAAATTCCTTCATTTAATGCATTGATGTGCCTGTGGTGTCGAACGTGCTACTGTGCCAATGGTCTTTGAGTGTGATGATGAGCTAACCTTGTTTTGATGTATCATAATAATATATAATCCAAAATGTTCTTGTCTGAATTCACTTTAATTCCAAATTAATGTTCCAGTCGAAGAATAGTACAAATGAACACTTTATAATTCCAGTGACTCATGTTTTGAATAAAGTAATCTATTCAAATAAATATTTGCAACAATAAGAATGATTCTGCTTCAGATGTTATTAAAAGAATAAATAATTCTTACATAAACAAGATTATATACCCTCTACATTTTACTGTAGATTCGTACAAAAGTAACAAAACAAAACAAAAAAAAAAAAAAAAGAGTGAAGTCAGCAAGCTTTGTAAATCTAACAAATTTATTTCCCTAGAAAACAAGGTAAAAATATGAAATAGGACTTACGGTTTGTGAATATAATCCAAAAATTAATCCTAGAATCGAAAAATATAAGTCCTATCACTAAACAGTTCTAAGTGAATCCAAGTTCGAATCTCCATGAAGTTCCAATATGGAAGGCAATATGTCCTCTATAACCAGTTTGTGTTGATGTGTCAACAGTTCCTTGTTGACTCACCAAGAATATATTTATAGCTTTTGAATTCCAAGTAATTTAGTGAATGTCTTTGTCCAAGAATTTCGTCGAAGAAGAGAATTTTCCAGGGTGAATAAATTATTTTAAATAAAAAAAAAAAACTCAATTCAAATGGCAACAAGAATACCTTTCGGCCTGAATGTATATTTTACGACTGATCAAATCCACTAGAAAATGTCCGTTTTAACCCGCGATTTTAGATCACATGATGGTTCACGTGGTCACTTAACTTGAACAGCGCAGTAACAAAAATGCCAATTTGCACGTAGGCATGAATAGCCGTATCTAAAAATCCGATTCCCACACTGGAAATAAATTTAAAAATAAAACTATAACAGACTAAGACGTGGGCTGAACATTGCCTCGGTAATGACCAATAATTTTCATTCAATGTTTACAAAATCGGAACCAAGGTCAAGAACTAGGTTAACTAAAAATAAAATGTAGAAATCGAACTGCGTTATCAGGCTAAAAGAATTGAACTAAGTTTACTGCGAAAAATGTCAAATCCAGCAAATATATTATCCTTACAATAAAATGTAATGAAATAAAAATAAAGTAAAAGAGAATTTAAAACCAACACAAAAGTAATTTAATTACATATAAGTAACACCATTTTCTAGAAATAAAGTTGATGGAACTTACATTGTATAAGTTCTAAGGTCAAAATCAGGAGTATAAACATGTTTACCGTTTATTATATGATCAATATTAATATATAACTTAAAAATTGTTAAAGGTACTTTAAAACTCCAAACACACACACACACACAACATTAATATAATGATCTGAATATTTAATCCACACATATAGAGAAATATTAGTTATGTGTTACATTGTTGTGAGCATAAATGTTACTGGTCAGGAACATTATGATCTTGAACTTGGACTTGGTCAAGTACAAAATATAAATATATATAACATATGATCGTTAAGAAATGCCAACAAATAATACAAATTAAATATACATAACAATAAATTAAATTATTTACAGATCTCGGAGAAGATACTCCTTCCGTATGTGTTGTGTTGAAATGGAGGAAAGACATGCTGCTAAAGGAGTGTGTTTGCAGTGCAACTTGCAAGAAAACTGTAGTGGAGAAAGAATATTGTCTATGCAAATCGGTCAAAGAAGAACCTATGGTCGAATGTTCAAATGATCAATGTGCCCAGCAGTGGTTTCATGTTTCATGTAAAGGGATTAAGGACTTTACAGACAGTGGTAATCACCTAATCTATCTCTTAATTAATGTTCATCTGATGAAACTTTATCAATATTAATGATTATGGTATCATTTAAAATCAAACCAAAACTGTTACTTTATAATAATGGTCATAAAGGTGTAGTTTGGATTTTTTCATAAGTTCCATTTTTCAAATAGAAGGATTTCAATATACATGTCTTTCCTTTCCAAATGAAGAATGGTTCTGCTCTAAAGAGTGTAAAAAGAAGTCAAGAGGGGAATTTAAGAAAAGGAAGAGTAATCAGGATCCTTTGGCTGACAGGGTAGCTGACAAAAAGTTTGAATACACCAAGACCATTCTCCTCAGAGGAATGGAGAATAAAATGAGATGCTGTGAGAGAAAATGATGGACCATCCATGGTGTCATTTTGGAAACAAGATCTAGTGAAATTTCACAACAACAACCATAGGAAGCATTTCATCCTTGGTCACAATCTAATTACAAGTCGATTAATATTTGCTTCAGGGCATTACTGTCATGATACATCTACGTGCATCATTACTGTCATGATACATATATGTGGATCTAACAAACTCCAGCTACTATCTATGAAGGACCATGAATTTGTATTTACGTTTTACTGGTGACATGATTTATTTTAAAATATTTTCTGAATAACGTAATCCATACAAAAACACAACCATAAAAGTTCCAGTAAATGATATTTTGTTCATAAAGAAAAATTGCAATTTTTTGTTTATTTTTCATGGTTGTTAGTATTTGATTTAATGGTCTTGTACAAAACAAATGGTTTTGTAAATATAAAATTTTGGCAAGTGTTTAATTGGATTTTACATACGTTCTAGAAGTAAAGTTTGCATCAGTTCATTCCCGAAGAAAAGGTTACACTTAATATAATTTTACACCAAGGAAGTGAAAGCAGATCATCCATTATCAGAATTTGCAACGATCATATATTCTGAAGAAAATGGTTCTATAGCTAGTGTGATCATTATGTGGTAATAAATAACTTCTGTCAACATTCATTTATTAGTCAGTAACAGCAAATTTTTATAAGAATCAGTTTAAAAATTCCATCTAAGAAAACAACAAATTATTGCAGACCTATCTGGTTGTTTGCCGGAGAGACTCCAGCAAGATTTGCTATGTAACCGAACAGTAAATCTTCGAATAGGAGCTGGCAATAGTGACAAAGCTGACCTGGTTGGTTGATTGGTTGGCTGAATTTTTTACGGCGCACCAGCACTATGAGACTATTTAGCGCCATACAAAAGGTTATATCTTTCATTATTTATAAGTGGTAAAAGATTACGTATCGACCAGCGATACGAAACCAAACAGTTGAAGGTAAAACGATAAAATGGTCACGGTGATAAATAAAGTTTCCCGATCAACAGGGAGTGCAAATGATGTATGACAACGAAAACAGATGAAAGGTAATTAAAATCTAGCGACGGTATATATAGCACATAAAACTGTTCAAGGTGATAGCATAAAAGCTATAACTTATGATAAATATTTACTTCCTTCAGGAAGTCTATAATATAAGAAATGCTAACTGTATCAAAGAGCTCCCTAATGTCAAGCACATTGTAATAATGATTACGCGTAGGTTGGAGGTCGAAACACTCCAACATAAAGTGCTTAACAGTGAATGGTTCATTGCAAGATATGCACTCTGGTGGGTCTTCTCCTTTTAGTATATAGGAGTGGGTTAAATAAGTATGGCCGATTCGAATTCTTGCAACGACTACCTCCTCCCTACGGACGGCTCTGTAGGAAGGAGTCCATTCTCCTAGGGTTGGCTTGATGGCATGAAGTTTGTTATTCACGGCATCATTCCATGATGCCTGCCATTTCTGACGTAAACAGTCTTTGATACTACGTTTAAAATCAGTATACGGAGTATTAAAATGAGATGGTTCTAGTGATAGGGCCATTTTAGCAGCGCGATCTGCTTTGTCATTACCTTTAATTCCAATATGGCTGGGTAACCAACAGTATACCATATTGTGTGAGGTACTCAGCTCAGTATGTTTGAGGAGAATATTGGCTAATAATGGGTTCTCCAGTTTTCTATTATGTAGTGACTGAAGTACTGATAGTGAATCGGAGAAGATGATGCTATTTAAAATACGCTTGCTTTCAATATATTGCAATGCAAGGTCTATTGCTCTGATTTCGGCTGAAAAAATTGATGTACCATTTGGCAAGCGAACTTTTGTTATGTGTTTTCCACTAACGAAGGCTGCAGCAGCCTTTTCCTCATCATTTGATCCATCAGTATATATTCTTGTATAATTTTCAAATTGGGTGAGGAGTTCATGATAAGAGTTGTGGAAGATGGAAGGGTTTGTCTCCGATTTTTTCCCATCGTGTAACGCAAAAAGTACTTTTGGTTGTTGAAGTAGCCAGGGAGGTGTTTCGGAGACGGACGTTTTCTGAACTTTTGAAAGATCAATTTTGCTACTGTCAAGGCATGGTAATATTCTAATGCCAAAGGTAGGTATCGCGTTTGGCTTACTTTCATATAAGGTTTTATATTTGGGTTCAAAAACAGCCGAAAAAGCAGGGTTCAGAGGGTTTGAGCTTAATTTGAGAGCATACTGTGCGGAAAGCATTTCTCTACGTTGTGATAAAGGGGGTTCGTTCGCCTCAACGAAAAGGCTTTCACACGGGGATGTCTTAAATGCTCCCAGAGCGAGTCTTATTCCCTGATGATGTATTGGGTCAAGAATCTTAAAATAGGACTCCCTAGCTGAACCATAGACAACGCAACCATAGTCTAGTTTCGAGCGAATAAATGTTCTATATAAACTGAGCATGACTTTTCTATCAGCACCCCAGTCAGTGTGCGCTATTACTTTAAGTAAATCTAGAGATTTCAAGCATTTAGCTTTCAAATTCTTCAGGTGTGGAATAAAAGTCAGTTTTCTATCGAAGATAATACCTAAAAAGTTTGCTTCCTCAACAACTGGAATAGGTGTTCCGTCCAGCCTGAGTTTAGGTTCATCATGATATCTTCGTAACTGACAGAAATGCATACATACAGTTTTTGATTTCAAGAATTTGAAACCGTTAGTATTGGCCCAATTTTGAATCTTGTTGATATTTCGCTGTAGTTGTCTTCAATTGTATGCATGTGCTTGGATAGGTAACAAATTAAAAAGTCATCAACATATAGGGAGCAATCCACACCGGGAGTCAGACACTTGGTGATGCTATTAATTTTTATGTTGAAAAGCGTCACCGATAAAATACTGCCCTGGGGCACACCCATCTCTTGCTCCTGCATATCAGAGAGGGTGGAGCCCACTCGTACCTTGAATTCTCTGTCTGAGAGAAAGTTTGATATGAAAGAGGGCAGACGGCCTATTAGACCCAGATCTTGCAGGTCATTTAGTATCCCGTACTTCCATGTTGTATCATAGGCCTTTTTCAAGTCAAAGAAAACCGCCACTAAGTGTTCTTTCTTGATAAAAAGCGTCGCGGATAAAGGTTTCCAGTCTAACCAGATGATCATTGGTGCTACGGTCACACCGAAAGCCACTTTGGAAAGGAGATATTAAATTGTTGCTTTCCAAATACCATACAAGCCGAGAATTGATCATTCGTTCCATTGTTTTGCATACGCAGCTAGTCAGTGATATGGGTCTATAGTTGGTAGGATCTGCGCTATCTTTGCCTTGTTTGGGAATTGGTATTATTGTTGCTTCTTTCCAAATTTTTGGTATATTACAAGTGATCCATACATTATTGAAGATTTCCAGAAGAACTGATAATGATGGTTCTGGAAGGTGTTTCAAAAACTGGTAATGAATATCGTCAGGCCCAGCAGATGTATGATGGGCCTTATTCAAAGATTCCATGAGCTCCAACAATGAGAACGGTTGATTATAACTTTCCGAGTTGTTCGATGCGAATATCAATCGTGTCTTTTCTCTTTGAACTTTTAATCTACGGAATGCTTCTGAACAATTAGACGATGAGCAATTTTTAGAGAAACTATTAGCAAGTATATTAGCTATTTCAAGTTTGGTGTTGAAATTGGTGTTATTTAGTTTCAGATGTCGGAAAGAATTGTTTTCCTTTTCCATTGATTTTGGGGATCGTGTCCCAAACTTTCTGTTGATTGATTGATTGACTGATTGAATTTTTTAAGGCGCACCAGCACTATGAGGCTATTTAGCGCCATGCAAAAGGTTATATCCTTCATTATTTATAAGTGGTAAAAGATTACGTATCGACCAGCGATACGAAACCAAACAGTTGAAGGTAAAACGATAAAATGGTCACGGTGATAAATAAAGTTTCCCGATCAACGGGGAGTGCAAATGATGTATGACAACGAAAACAGATGAAAGGTAATTAAAATCTAGCGACGGTATATATAGCACATAAAACTGTTTAAGGTGATAGCATAAAAAGCTATAACTTATGATCAATATTTAATTCCCTCAGGAAGTCTTTAGTATAAGAAATGCTAACTGTATCAAAGACCTCCCTAATGTCATGCACATTGTAATAATGATTACGCGTAGGTTGGAGGTCGAAACACTCCAACATAAAGTGCTTAACAGTGAATGGTTCATTGCAAGATATGCACTCTGGTGGGTCTTCTCCTTTTAGTATATAGGAGTGGGTTAAATAAGTATGGCCGATTCGAATTCTTGCAATGACTACCTCCTCCCTATGGACGGCTCTGTAGGAAGGAGTCCATTCTCCTAGGGTTGGCTTGATGGCATGAAGTTTGTTATTCACGGCATCATTCCATGATGCCTGCCATTTCTGACGTAAAACAGTCTTTGATACTACGTTTAAAATCAGTATACAGTGTATTAAAATCAGATGGTTCTAGTGATAGGGCCATTTTAGCAGCGCGGTCTGCTTTGTCATTACCTTTAATTCCAATATGGCTGGGTAACCAACAGTATACTATATTGTGTGAGGTACTCGGCTCAGTATGTTTAAGGAGAACATTAGCTAATAATGGATTCTCCAGTTTTCTATTATGTAGTGACTGAAGTACTGATAGTGAATCGGAGAAGATGATGCTATTTAAAATACGCTTGCTTTCAATATATTGCAATGCAAGGTCTATTGCTCTGATTTCGACTGAAAAAAATGATGTACCATTTGGCGAGCGAACTTTTGTTGTATGTTTTCCACTAATGAAGGCTGCAGCAGCCTTTTCCTCATCTTTTGATCCATCAGTATATATTCTTGTATAATTTTCAAATTCGGTGTGGAGTTCATGGTAAGAGTTGTGGAAGATGCAAAGGTTTGTCTCCGATTTTTTTCCATCGTGTAACGTGAAAAGTACCTTTGGTTGTTGAAGTAGCCAGGGAGGTGTTTCGGAGGCGGTCGTTTTCAGAATTCTTGAAAGTTCAATTTTGGTACTGTCAAGGCATGGTAATATTCTAATGCCAAAGGTAGGTGTGACGTTTGGTTTATTGTCATATAAGGTTTTATATTTGGGCTCAAAAACAGCCGAGAAAGCAGGGTTCAGAGGGTTTGAGCTTAGTTTGAGAGCATACTGTGCGGAAAGCATTTCTCTACGTTGTGATAAAGCTGGTTCGTTCGCTTCAACGAGTAGGCTTTCACACGGGGATTTCTTAAATGCTCCCAAGGCAAGTCTTATTCCCTGATGATGAATTGGGTCTAGCATCTTCAAATAGGACTTCCTAGCTGAACCATAGACAACGCAACCATAGTCTAGTTTCGAGCGAATAAATGTTCTGTATAAACTGAGTATGACTTTCCTATCAGCACCCAGTCAGTGTGCGCTATTACTTTAAGTAAATCTAGAGACTTCAAGCATTTAGCTTTCATAATTTTCAGGTGTGGAATAAAGGTCAGTTTTCTGTCGAAGATAATACCTAAGAATTTTGCTTCCTCAACAACTGGAATAGGTGTTCCGTCCAGCGTGAGTTTAGGTCCATCATGATGTCTTCGTAACTGACAGAAATGCATACATACAGTTTTTGATTTCGAGAATTTGAAACCGTTAGTATTGGCCCAATTTTGAATCTTCTGGATATTTTGCTGTAATTGTCTATCAATTGTATGCATGTGCTTGGATCGGTAACATATTAAAAAGTCGTCAACATATATGTAGCAATCCACACCGGGAGTCAGACACTTGGTGATGCTATTAATTTTTATGTTGAAAAGCGTCACCGATAAAATACTGCCCTGGGGCACACCCATTCCTTGATCGTGCATATCAGAGAGGGTGGAGCCCACTCGTACCTTGAATTCCCTGTCTGAGAGGAAGTTTGATATGAACGAGGGCAGTCGGCCTTTTAGACCCAGATCGTGCAGGTCATTTAGCATTCCGTACTTCCACGTTGTGTCATAGGCCTTTTTCAGATCAAAGAAAGCCGATTCTAAGTGTACCTTCTTGATAAAAGCGTCGCGAATAAATGTTTCCGGTCGAACCAGATGATCATTGGTACTACGACCATAACGAAAGCCACTTTGGAAAGGAGATATTAAATTGTTGGTTTCCAAATACCATACAAGCCGAGAATTGATCATTCGCTCCATTGTTTTGCAAACGCAGCTAGTTAATGATATAGGTCTATAGTTGGTAGGATCTGCGCTATCTTTGCCTGGTTTGGGAATTGATATTACTGTTGCTTCTTTCCAAATTGTTGGTACATTACCAGTAATCCATAAATCATTGAAGATTTCCAGAAGAACTGTTAAGGATGGTTCTGGAAGGTGTTTCAAAAACTGGTAATGTATATCGTCAGGCCCAGCAGATGTATCACGTGCCTTATTCAAAGATTCCATAAGCTCCGACAATAAAACGGGTTGGTTATAGCTCTCTAAGTTATTCGATGTGAATTTCAACCGTGTTTTTTCTGTTTGAGCTTTCAATCTTCGGAACGCTTCTGAATAATTAGACGATGAGGAATTCTTGGAGAAACAATCGGCAAGTACATTAGCTATTTCATGTTTGGTATTGAAATTATTATTATTTGGGTTCAGATATCGGAAAGAATTGTGTTTTCCCTTTCGATATATTTTGCGGATCGTGTCCCAAACTTTCTTTATTGAGGAACGAGAGTTTAAAGTTGAAACATATTTTTCCCATGACTCTCGTTTACTTTCTTTAATGGTGCGGCGAGCTTTGGCACGAACGATACGGTACGGAGTTAAATTGTCGGGCGTTGGACGATTATTAAATTGTTTTCAGTGCTTCTCGGCGTTGTCTAATGGCTTCTTTACATTCTTTAGTGAACCAGGGTTTTTGGGTTCTTTTACAGTTCGGCGAGGACTTAGGGATGGATTCTTGTGCAATCTCAATTAAAACAGATGGAAATTGTCGAATACGATCATTATCGTTTAGGACGGTATTCCTGTTTAGTCGAGCTGTCCAAAGTGTTTCAAATTTGGCCCAGTCAGCTTTCTTTAAATTCCACAGTGGAATCGTATCATCAATTGTAACGTGGTGTTCTTAAGAGAGATTGGAAAGTGATGACTGCTGTAAAGGTCATCAGCGACCTTCCAATTATAATCCAAAAGAAGTGAAGGAGAACAAATTGTTAAGTCGATACATGTGTATGTACCAGTTCCTGGGTGCAAGTACGTCGGAGATTTGGTATTAAATAGACACAAGTCGTGTCTAGTAATAAAATCGTCAACCTTTTTGCCCCTGTCGCTTATGTAATTTGATCCCCATCCAATGTTATGGGCATTGAAATCACCGAGTAAAACAAATTGCGCGGGAAGTTGTTGAACAAGCGTGTCTAATTCGTTTGGTAATAAGTTGGTGTTTGGTGATATGTAAATAGAACAAAATGTAATCACTCGATGTAGAGTGACACTCACAGCAATGGCTTGCAAATTTGTGTTTAAAGGGATGACGCTATGTGGGGCTCTATTGTTCACAGCAAAAGAAACCCCTCCTGAGGCCCTGTCAACGTTCAGTAAGTAGGTGTTAAACAGGGAGTAGTTTTTAAGTGTGATGTTTTCCGTATCTTTTAAAAAGTTTTCCTGAAGGCATATTATTGCAGGATCATATTCGTTTAAAAGCAGAAGAATTTCATTGTAATTGGTTCTAAGTCCTCGACAATAACATTGTATGATCGTGTTCTTTATTATAAGTTTAGATTGGAGATTTTGGAGCTAGGTTAGACTTTTCGCGGAGAGAATCTGTATGGTTATTTCTACGGAGGAAGTGCGGGGATGAGTTTCTTGTTAGGTCTGGAGCTACTTTGAGAACATGGAGCAGTATCTTCTGCATCCATGGTCTCAATGTCACCAAACCTGTTATAGAGTTTGATGGGGTCATCTGACCCCTTTTGCTGCCTATTTCGGTGAGATCAATTTTTACTCTTTGGTGACTTTGGTGGTTGAGAATTATTAAAAGTTGTTTGGTTTGATGCCGTGGGTTTTTTTGTGCTTGGTAATGGGGGGTGTTAAAGCGAGGTGTTGACTCGGGTGTATCTGTCTGTGTTTGAGCGTCCTTCGTTGCTTTAGGATTGTTTTTAACTACAGAGGAGAAGGATGGGCCAGTAGGTGATGTTTTTGCCTGTACAAGCTTTCTGGCCTCTGGATAGGGAATGTTGGATGTGTATTTAACCCTCTGTATTTCCTTCTCCTGTTTCCAGGTATCACATTCCTTGGAATTGGCGTGGTGCTCTTTTCCACAGTTGACACAATGCGGAGTTGCTCTACACTCAGCTTCCTGGTGAGAATGGTCTCCGCATCGGCCACATATCTGGCTTTTTGAGCAACGATCTTCGTGATGGCCATATTTCTGACATTTATAGCATCGAAGGGGGTTAGGTATGTAGATCTCAATCTTCACTTGCAAAAAGCCAACCTTGACCACTCTGGATACTGCTGGCTTGTTGAAGGTGAGTACGAATGTGTTGGTGTCATGCAGATTGTTATCACGGTTAATTCTTATTCTGCGAACTGCAGTGACACCTTCCTTTTTCATCCCTTCGATGATATCTTTGTCGCGTACTCCGGCCAAGTCACGACATCGAATCACGCCTTTGGACGACTTGAGTGTTGTGTGAGCGAATGAGGTCACCGGAATATCGAAAAATGTCTTCATTTTCCGGATATTTTAGGTCTGACCCCGTCGCTCACATTCAACAAGTAGGCATCCCGATTTCAACTTCTTTACACTTTTTGGTTTACCAATTATACCCGTAATTGTCTTTCCGATAACAAACGGAGATAGTGAGACTAGCGGTTTTGAATCGTCTGTAGATTGCATAACCATGAAGCGTGGAAATGATTCCACACCACATTGTTCGTCATCTGAGTCAGATCCAGTTTTGGTGCGTTTGAGCTGATTTCTTTTTGAAAAAACCATGTTGGTGTATTTAATATTCAGCACCCTTGCTCCCCACCCACCAAGGAGCCCAACAAGGGGACACTTTTCAAGTGCCAGGGATACACAGATGTTATACTCAGTAGGTAAATTCACCTCCTGATTCATCCCATAAGACATACTCAGTCGGTAAAATGACCTCCCTATAGACCCGTTGAGCCACCGCCTTCTAGGAAGTCTTCTAAGACTTGGAAAATGGAAAGTTAAAGGGATAGAATGTAGGGGCAACGGTGGTATCAAGAGAGATACAAAGAGAAGGATAAAGAAAGTGAGCGAGTAAGTAAAGACCTCCTAGGTCTCGGCGTGACCAGCCGATTTGTCGAGACCGGGCCCATCCCGACCACCCGTCTAGAAGAAGTAGAGGTCAAAGTAGTGTATTGCATCGGAAAGCCTCTGCTCAACTACCAGGATACTTTCCTCCTCCGACATGGGTCGGACCCCACGGCAAACGGGTTGCCTCTACTTAGTCGCCTCTTACGACACGTAGCGAGGCGCTGCGGGACAATTATACAACCGAGGACCCGCAGGGGGAACATCAGTATTAGGTCAATGTGGATTAATTCCAATGAGTTAGTGACTCTTGTATTTCCCTCTAAACCAGTCCCTATAGTTTCTGCTACTCCAACGCTGGAAATTCGTATTTATCCCGTCTTACTTTATCCACTATGTTCTGTATCCGTTTCGTTGGTCAGCCAGTATATTTATTTTAAGTTTCTCAAATGCGGAAGACTCAGCATGTAAGCACACTAGTAAACGTTTTGTATATTCAGTACCTGTCCATGTCATTTAAGCATTTAATATTTCCAGCACGAGTGTCCAATTTCAGATTCCTGTAGAAAATGTGTACAGAAGCAACCATTATCACTGGCAAACATAGTTTATGATGTGCATTAAATGATTAGTATTATGTGATTTATTTCTACATTTCAATCCTAACCATCTAGAATTCCTCCTTAATATCAGCAACATCTCATTCAATTTCACTTGTTTACATAGATAGTTCCCGAATGACGTCATCAACTTCCATATTTGTGGTCAGCGGGCAGATTTACCGTTGACTTTATATGATGTTTGGAAGCTGAAAATAAATTCATTGAATTTCAAGATACTTTTACGAAACTTACACAAAAACGGAACGCAAATCAAGCTTTCTCTTAAGATCTATAGTTGTGATCTACAAACTGACATTGCTTCAGCGTGCCTTGTTAAAAATGGTAAATTTTGGTGATCGTATATAGGAGAAACTTTAACGTTCCCCGTCGTCCAGGTAAAATGGGCAGAATATCGTCTGCTAGTTACCTTGTCGGGAAGCATCTATAAATAACAATAATCATTAGTAATGTACAACACTCTACTACGATAAACAATACCGGAAGTTCCCATCTAGCATAAAGTATACGATATCTTTTTCTCTACCTCATATGAAACACACATTGTAATCACCCTATTAGAGTTCTGGAAGCGATAGTTTTTCAAAACTGAATCTACAGAAGGTAACTTTAACTAAGTTTGAGATAAACATAACGATTGATGGATGAAACCATTCAATTTAATTCAGGATGTTATCCAGAAAAGTTAAAAGGTCGAAGTGACGATGAAGTGGAACAACAAAGTGTTGTGGTTTTTTGTGTGCAAACAATTTGACCAGTTTAAGTTAGCTTAGAAAGCTGTCACATCCTTTTGTCCATATTCTTCTTTTCATTTATTCCACTTACCAGTAAAGTCTTTTAAAACAGGATTTACATTTACTAATTTGTGGACTTTCCTAAATCAAATTTACCTCTTAAGAGTTCTCTGTGGATCCACTAGGAAATTATTTTTGCTAGTAGTGTCAGACCAACACAGGTCAAAGGTCGTATACACACGATATGACTTTGAAAATCAACGGAATAGACTTACGACTATTGGTTTTAAAGTGAAACCAGCAATTTAAGTAAAATCAACAAGTAATTTATTTCTTTACAAAAGAAGGTGAAAATTCAAACGACATTTACAGTAATGTGAATTAAATCCCAAATAATCAAATGTAATATCACATGTCTAAACGTATAAACTGTTCCGAATGAATTCCAATTGAACTGAATAGCCTGATAAAGAACAATGATGCTATCAAGAATGTTTTTGTATGAGTTTACAATAATCCAAACGGGGTGTATTAGTCCAACATTGAATGAGCTTTAATAACGAAAAAGGGAATGAGCACTTTAGAAATTTCAATGAATATTTTAAAGAAACAATTCCTCTCGAATTACATCTCAACGCATTGGTAACTTGTGATCAAAATGGATTCCCACAGACTGACGTAAGACAGCAATTAAGTGCTTTTAGTTTATACACATTTTCAGTTGACCCATATGTGACTCATTCGAACTGTATTTCCATTTCGATTTTTAAAAGTTTGTCTATGTATTTTATATTCATAAAACCTAATTAGTAAAATTAACAAACGTTAGCTATGTAAATATGCTGTTTACATTATCTAAAGTACAACTTAAGATCAAAACAAAAGTTAAGAACACACTTAAATATACACACCAATAGGTTTGAAATACGTTAAAGTGTTATGCAGCGCAGAGAATCATCTAATTTACGTAACATACATAAATAGTATTTATTTCTGCATTTCATACAAAATCTTGTCTAAACAGAAGGAGGCTGCAGCTTCATCGAATGCTTCGTTCTTCCAACAATCACACATGGGTTAGGACTGCAAGAAAATATGGGGACGGTTATCAGTATGTTCGCAGAGAATATGTAGGGTATGAAAAGTATTGAACATATTCAAATAAATGATATCCAGGTCACTGAAAGTAGGTTCATTCTAAGTGTTTCACGTTTTCAATCTTTTTTTTTGACGTCAGAAAGTAAATTAATCCAGAAACGTGTTGTCTTTGGGAAGAAACAATTAGTTAATATTATTGTTGAACAGGCTGAAAGATAAAGACATTCTTATCTCGGGTGATAGTTCAAATGGTCACAGTTTTAGTTACCACAGCATTTTGTTGAATTTCCCTTAGAAGGTAGATACGCATGTACGCTGTCTTTAGTCCATGTTAATTTTATGTATATGTCCGTCATATGGCATAATATATCAGATTATGATGTCTGATCGTTGATCCGTCTTTTCAAAGTTTCTTTTCTGCACAATAAGTCGAGTGTTATACCATCTACCGTTTCCACATATTGCAGGTCGACTGAATTTAGAACATAATAAACCTATCGTTCTGGGTTTCAAACGGAGAAAAATTAAAATCCTAACTAAAAACTTTACTCCTTCACTACAAAGCTATCAGGAGTCAGGTGTGACGTTTGGTTTATTGTCATATAAGGTTTTATATTTGGGCTCAAAAACAGCCGAGAAAGCAGGGTTCAGAGGTTTTGAGCTTAGTTTGAGAGCATACTGTGCGGAAAGCATTTCTCTACGTTGTGATAAAGGTGGTTCGTTCGCTTCAACGAGTAGGCTTTCACACGGAGATGTCTTAAATGCTCCCAAGGCAAGTCTTATTCCCTGATGATGAATTGGGTCTAGCATCTTCAAATAGGTATTCCTAGCTGAACCATAGCCAACGCAACCATAGTCTAGTTTCGAGCGAATGAATATTCTGTATAAACTGATTATGACTTTCCTATCAGCACCCAAGTCAGTGTGCGCTATTCCTTTAAGTAAATCTAGAGACTTCAAGCATTTATCTTTCAAATTCTTCAGGTCTTGAATAAAGGTCAGTTTTCTGTCGAAGATAATACCTAAGAATTTTGCTTCCTCAACAACTGGAACAGGTGTTCCGTCCAGCGTGAGATTAGGTCCATGATGGTGTCCTCGTAACTGACAGAAATGCATACATACAGTGTTTGATTTCGAGAATTTGAAACCGTTAGTATTGGCCCAATTTTGAGTCTTCTTGATATTTTGCTGTAATTGTCTTTCAATTGTGTGCATGTGCTTGGATCGGTAACATATTAAAAATTCGTCAACATATAGGGAGCAATCCACACCGGGAGTCAAACACTTGGTGATGCTATTAATTTTTATGTTGAAAAGCGTCAACGATAAAATACTGCCATGGGGCACACCCATCTCTTGATCGTGCATATCAGAGAGGATGGAGCCCACTCGTACATTGAATTCCCTGTCTGAGAGGAAGTTTGATATGAACGAGGACAGTCGGCCTTTTAGGCCCAGATCGTGCAGGTCATTTAGTATTCCGTACTTCGACGGTGTGTCATAGGCCTTTTTCCAGATCAAAGAAAACCGCTACTAAGTGTTCCTTCTTCATAAAAGCGTCGCGAATAAATGTTTCCAGTCTAACCAGATGATCATTAGTACTACGACCATAACGAAAGCCACTTTGGAAAGGAGATATTAAATTGTTGGTTTCCAAATACCATACAAGTCGACAATTGATCGTTGGTTCCATTGTTTCGCAAACGCAGATAGTTAATAATATAGATCATTAGTTGCTTGGATCTGCGCTGTCTTTGCCTGCTTTGGGAATTGGTATTATTGTTGCAGCGTCATCGATTGCTTCGTTCTTCCAACAATCACACATGGGTTAGGACTGCAAGAAAATATGAGGACAGTTATCAGTATGTTTGCAGAGAATATGTAGGTATGAAAAGTATTGAACATATTCAAATACATGAGATCCAGGTCACTGAAAGTAGGTTCATTCTAAGTGTTTCACGTTTTCATTCTTTGCTTTGATGTCAGAAAGTAAATTATTCCAGACACGTGTTGTCTTTGGGAAGAAATAATTAGTCAATATTATTATTGAACAGGCCGACAGATAAAGAAATTCTTATCTCGGGTGAGAGTTCAAATGGTCACAGTTTTAGTTACCACAGCATTTTGTTGAACTTCCCTTAGAAAGTAGATATGCATGTACGCTGTCTTTAGTCCATGTTAATTTTATGTATATGTCCGTCATATGGCATAACATATCACATTATGATATCTGATCGTTGATCCGTCTTTTCAAAGTTTCGTTTCTGCACAATAAGTCTAGTGTTATACCATCTACCGTTTCCACATATTGCAGGTCGACTGAATTTAGAACATAATAAACCTATCGTTCTGGGTTTTAAACGACGAAAAACTAACATCCTAACTAAAAAAGGTGACTCCTTCACTACAAAGCTATCAGGAGTCAGTAATAGGCTTACAATCTACTCACTGCAAAAATATTGCCAAATTATTTCACTAAGTTATATATTCCCACGTAATACTTACTTTCATTTCTTGCTTAGATAGTACCAAAGTTACATGTACGTGTTGGGAGGAGGGTGGGGGCCATGTTCAGAAACGTAGAAGCTTGTACGTAATAATGTTCGGTTATATCATTTATTATTCTCACATTAGGTCTGCTTGGATGCAAATTCACCTACATAAGTATAAATTCTTAACCATATAGATCATAAGCAATACGTCACCGTTTTATTAGATTTCATACGATGTATCAGTAACATACACAATCTCGGCCTTTTTAATCGCTGTATATCTCTCACAAATCTTATATTTTGTATTCAGAAAGCGTAGTAGTAAGATGAAATATGTTAACGAAGGAACTTGGGTTGGTCCCTTATCCCTAACCTAACCCTACATAAGTTTTGTTAAGGAAACGTTGAAATAAACTATGCACACAAGGTATTTATTAGCATTGCTCTTACAAATGCCCGACCCGCTAATTACAATTTAAATGTTCTACAAGAATATTCCTGGCCGTATTGTAATAATGTTCTATAAAATAAGATCATATGAGTCGGTCTCTATCATCTTTAATTTATTTCGTCCAAAAATCAGTGAATTATATTCACTGTGAATCAAGACACATTTGTAGCCATAATGACAAGAGTCGAACTGTGTTTACCGTTAAAAACACTTGCCGAGAATAAGGCTCATAAAATATGTGAATGTCAATTCATCACGTTTGCTTTCATTATCTAATATTCCAGTTATACGTGTTCTACGGCTGAATAATATTCTACGATTTAAATCACTCGCGTTATCAAATGGACTGGTTGTCTTTTAACGCAAGAGCAGTAAATTGTTTTAAGCCCAACATCCATTCAACCAACTTATCACAAACAAACCTCTTCAAACTCTCTCTCTCTCTCTCTCTCTCTCTCTCTCTCTCTCTCTCTCTCTCTCTCTCTCTCATACTTCCCCATGCACAGATACAAGTACAAGTACCCCTTCTGCTGCCTATTTCCGTGAGATCAATTTTTACTCTTTGCTGACTTCGGTTGTGGGGTATTATTAAAAGTTGTTTGGGTAGATGCCGTGGTTTTTTTGTGCTTGGGAATGGGGAATGTTAGAGCGAGGTGTTGACAAGGGTGGTTGTGTATGTGTTTGAGCGTCCTTATTTGCTTTGGTATTGTTTTTAACTACAGAGAAGAGTGGGCCAGGAGGTGATGTTTTTCCCTGTACAAGCTTTCTGGCCACTGGGTAGGGAATGTTGGATGTGTATTTTACCCTCTGTATTTCCTTCTCCTGTTTCCAGGTATCACAATCCTTGGAATTGGCGTGGTGCTCTTTCCACAGTTGACACAATGCGGAGTTGCTCTACACTCAGCTTCCTGGTGGGAATGGTCTCCGCATCGGCCACATATCTGACTATTTGAGCAACGATCTTTGTGATGGCCATATTTCTGACATTTATAGCATCGATTATGGTTAGTTATGTAAATCTCAACCATCACTTGCAAAAAGCCAACCTTGACCACGCAGGGTACCTCTGGCTTGTTGAAGGTGAGTACGAATGTGTTGGTGTCCTGCAGATTGTTATTACGTTTTATTCTTATTCTGCGAACTGCAGTGACACCTTTGTTTTTCATCCCCTCGATGATATCTTTGTCGCTTACTCCGGCCAAGTCCCGACATCGAATCACGCCTTTGGACGAGTTGAGTGTTGTGTGAGCGAATGAAGTCACCGGAATATCGAACAATGTCTTAATTTTCCGGATATTTTCGGTCTGACCACGTCGCTCACATTCAACAATTAGGCAGCCCGATTTCAACTTCTTTACACTTTTTGATGTACCAATTATACCCGTAATTGTTTTTTTTTTAATAATAAACGGAGACAGTGAGGTTAGCGGTTTTGAGTCGTCTGTAGATTTTATAGTCATGAAGGGCGGAAATGATTCCGCATAACATTGTTCGTCATCCGAGTCAGATCCAGTTTTGGTACGTTTTAGTTGATTCTTTTTGGAAATATCCATGTTGGTGTATTTAATATTCAGCACCCGTGCTCCACGCCCACCAAAGAGCCCAACAAGGGGACATTTATTAAGTGTCAGAGATACACAGATGTTATACTCAGTAGGTAAATTCACCTCCTGATTAATCCCGTAAGATATACTCAGTCAGTAAAATTACCTCCCGATTGACCCGAAATCAAAAACTGTATGTATGCATTTCTGTCAGCTACGAAGGCATCATGATGGACCTAAACTCACGCTGGACGGAACACCTATTCCAGTTGTTGAGGAAGCAAAATTCTTAGGTATTATCTTCGACAGAAAACTGACCTTTATTCCACACCTGAAGAATTTGAAAGCTAAATGCTTGAAGTCTCTAGACTTACTTAAAGTAATAGCGCACACCGATTGGGGTGCTGATAGGAAAGTCATACTCAGTTTATATAGAACATTTATTCGCTCGAAACTAGACTATAGTTGCGTTGTCTATGGTTCAGCTAGGAAGTCCTATTTGAAGATGCTAGACCCAATTCATCATCAGGGAATAAGACTTGCCTTGGGAGCATTTAAGACATCCCCGTGTGAAAGCCTACTCGTTGAAGCGAACGAACCACTTTTATCACAACGTAGAGAAATGCTTTCTGCACAGTATGCTCTCAAATTAAGCTCAAACCCTCTGAACCCTGCTTTTTCGGCTGTTTTTGAACCCAAATATAAAACCTTATATGACAATAAACCAAACGTAATACCTACCTTTGGCATTAGAATATTACCATGCCTTGACAGTACCAAAATTGATCTTTGAAAAATTCTGAAAACGACCGTCTCCGAAACACCTCCCTGGCTACTTCAACAATCAAAGGTACTTTTCACATTACACGATGAAAAAAAATCGGAGACAAACCCTTCCAACTTCCAGAACTCTTACCATGAACTAATCGCCCAATTTCAAAATTATTCAAGAATATATACTGATGGATCAAAAGATGAGGAAAAGGCTGCTGCAGCCTTCGTTAGTGGAAAACACACAACAAAAGTTCGTTTGCCAAATGGTACATCCATTGTTTCAGCTGAAATCAGAGCAATAGACCTTGCATTGCAATATATTGAAAGCAAGCGTATTTTAAATACCATCATCTTCTCCGATTCACTATCAGTACTTCAGTCACTACATAATAGAAAACTGGAGAATCCATTATTATCCAATGTTCTCCTGAAACATACTGAGCTGAGTACCTCCCACAATATAGTATACTGTTGGTTACCCAGCCATATTGGAATTAAAGGTAATGACAAAGCAGACCGCGCTGCTAAAATGGCTCTATCACTAGAACCATCTCATTTTAATACACCGTATACGGATTTTATACGTAGTATCAAAGAATGTTTACGTCAGAAATGTAAGGCATCATGGAATGATGCCATGAATAACAAACTTCATGCCATCAAGCCAACCCTAGGAGAATGGACTCCTTCCTACAGAGCCGTCCGTAGGGAGGAGGTAGTCGTTGCAAGAATTCGAATCGGCCATACTTATTTAACCCACTCCTATATACTAAAAGGAGAAGGCCCACCAGAGTGCATATCTTGCAATGAACCATTCACTGTTAAGCACTTTATGTTGGAGTGTTTCGACCTCCAACCTACGCGTAATCATTATTACAATGTGTATGACATTAGGGAGCTCTTTGATACAGTTAGCATTTCTTATATTATAGACTTCCTGAAGGAAGTAAATATTTATCAAAAGTTATAGCTTTTATGCTATCACCTTAAACAGTTTTATGTGCTATATATATACCGTCGTTAGATTTTAATTACCTTTCATCTGTTTTAGTTGTCATACATCATTTGCACTCCCCGTTGATCTGGAAACTTTATTTATCACCGTTACTATTTTATCGTTTTACCTTCAACTGTTTGGTTTCGTATCGCTGGTCGATACGTACTCTTTTACCACTTTTAAATAATGAAAGATATAACCTTTTGTATGGCGCTAAATAGCCTCATAGTGCTGGTGCGCCGTAAAAAAATCAATCAACCAACCAACCATCTTTTAGTATATAGGAGTGGGTTAAATAAGTATGACCAATTCGAATTCTTGCAATGACTACCTCCTCCCTACGGACGGCTCTGTAGGAAGGAGTCCATTCTCTTAGGGTTGGCTTGATGGCATGAAGTTTGTTATTCATGGCATCATTCCATGATGTCTTACATTTCTGACGTAAACATTCTTTGATACTACGTTTAAAATCAGTATACGGTGTTTGAAAATCAGATGGTTTCAGTGATAGGGCCATTTTAGCAGCGCGGTCTGCTTTGTCATTACCTTTAATTCCAATATGGCTGGGTAACCAACAGTATACTATATTGTGGGAAGTACTCAGCTCAGTATGTTTGAGGAGAATATTGGCTAATAATGGATTCTCCAGTTTTCTATTATGTAGTGACTGAAGTACTGATATTGAATCGGAGAAAATGATGCTATTTAAAATACGCTTGCTTTCAATATATTGCAATGCAAGGTCTATTGCTCTGATTTCGGCTGAGAAAATTGACGTACCATTTGGCAAGCGAACTTTTGTTGTGTGTTTCCCACTAACGAAGGCTGTAGCAGCCTTTTCCTCATCTTTTGATCCATCAGTATATATTCTTGTATAATTTTGAAATTGGGTGAGGAGTTCATGGTAAGAGTTGTGGAAGATGGAAGGGTTTGTCTCCGATTTTTTTTCCATCATGTAACGTGAAAAGTACTTTTGGTTGTTGAAGTAGCCAGGGAGGTGTTTTGGAGACGGACGTTTTCTGAGTTTTTGAAAGATCAATTTTGTTACTGTCAAGGGATGGTGATATTCTAATGCCAAAGGTAGGTATGACGTTTGGTTTATCGTCATATAAGGTTTTATATTTGGGTTCAAAAACAGCCGAAAAAGCAGGGTTCAGAGGGTTTCGTCTTAATTTGACAGCATACTGTGCGGAAAGCATTTCTCTACGTTGTGATAAAGGGGGTTCGTTCGCTTCAACGAGTAGGCTTTCACACGGGGATGTCTTAAATGCTCCCAGAGCAAGTCTTATTCCCTGATGATGAATTGGGTCAAGAATCTTTAAATAGGACTTCCTAGCTGAACCATAGACAACGCAACCATAGTCTAGTTTCGAGAGAATACATGTTCTGTATAAACTGATTATGACTTTCCTATCGGCGCCCCAGCGTTACTACTTTAAGTAAATATAGAGAATTCAAGCATTTAGCTTTCAAATTCTTCAGGTGTGGAATAAAAGTCAGTTTTCTGTCCGATATGATACCTAAACATTTTGCTTGCTCAACAACTGGAATAGGTGTTCCGTTAAGCGTGAGTTTAGGTCCATCGTGATGTCTTCGTAACTGACAGAAATGCATACATACAGTTTTTGACTTCGAGAATTTGAAACCGTTAGTATTGGTCTAATTTTGAATCTTGTTGATATTCTGCTGTAATTGTCTTTCAATTGTATGCATGTGCTTGGATCGGTAACATATTAAAAAGTCATCAACATATAGGGAGCAATCCACACCGGGAGTCAGAAACTTGGTGATGCTATTAATTTTTATGTTGAAAAGCGTAACGGATAAAATACTGCCCTGGGGCACACCCATCCCTTGATCGTGCATATCAGAGAGTGTGGAGCCCACTGGTACCTTGAATTCCCTGTCTGAGAGGAAGTTTGATATGAAAGAGAGCAGTCGGCCTTTTAGACCCAGATCATGCAGGTCATTTAGTATTCCGTACTTCCACGTTGTGTCATAGGCCTTTTCCAAATCAAAGAAAACCGCTACTAAGTGTTCTTTCTTGATAAAAGCGTCGCGAATAAATGTTTCCAGTCTAACCAGATGATCATTGGTACTATGACCATAACGAAAGCCACTTTGGAAAGGAGATATTAAATTGTTGGTTTCCAAACACCATGCAAGCCGAGAATTGATCATTCGTTCCATTGTTTTGCAACGCAGCTAGTTAATGATACAGGTCTATAGTTGGTAGGATCTGCGCTATCTTTGCCTGGTTTGAGGATTGGTATTACTGTTGCTTCTTTCCAAATTGTTGGTACATTACCAGTAATCCATAAATCATTGAAGATTTCCAGAAGAATTGTTAAGGATGGTTCTGGAAGGTGTTTCAAAAACTGGTAATGTATATCGTCAGGCACAGTAGATGTATCACGGGCCTTATTCAAAGATTCCATAAGCTCCGACAATGAAAACGGTTGGTTAAAACTCTCCGAGTTATTCGATGTGAATTTCAACCGTGTTTTTTCTATTTCAGCTTTTAATCTTCGGAAAGCTTCTGAATAATTGGACGATGAGGAATTTTTGGAGAAACAATCAGCAAGTACATTAGATATTTGATGGTTGATATTGAAAATCTTCTTATTTATCTTTACATGTCGGAATGAATTGTATTTTCCCTTTCCATTTATTTTGCGGATCGTGTCCCAAACTTTCTTTATTGAGGAACGAGGGTTTAAAGTTGAAACATATTTTTTTGCATGATGATTTTTTACTTTCTGTAATTATGCGGGGAGCTTTGGCCCGAACAATACGGTACTGAGTTAAATTTTCGGGCGTTGGACGATTATTAAATTTTTTCAGTGCTTCTCGGCGTTGTCTAATGGCTTCTTTACATTCTTTAGTGAACCACGATTTTTGGGTTCTTTTACAATTCGGCGAGGACTTAGGAATAGATTCTTCTGCAATCTCAATTAAGACGGATGTAAATTGTCGAATAGGATCAATATCGTTTAAGACGGTATTCCTGTTAAGTCTAGCTGTACAAAGTGTTTCAAACTTGGCCCAGTCAGCTTTCTTTAGATTCCACTGTGGAATCGTGTCATCAATTGTAACGTTGGTGTTCTTAAGAGAGATTGGAAAGTGATCACTGCTGTGAAGGTCATCAGCGACCTTCCAATTATAATCCAAAAGTAGTGAAGGAGAACAAATTGTCAAGTCGATACACGTGTATGTACCAGTTCCTGGGTGCAAGTACGTCGGAGATTTGGTATTAAATAGACACAAGTCGTGTCTAGTACTAAAATCTTCAACCTTTTTGCCCCTGTCGCTTATGTAATTTGATCCCCTTAAAATATTATGGGCATTAAAATCACCGAGTAAGACAAATGGTGCAGGAAGTTGTTGAACAAGCGTATCTAATTCGTTTGGTAATAAGTTGGTGTTTGGTGGTATGTAAATAGAACAAAATATAATCATTCGTTGTAGAGTGACACTCACAGCAATGGCTTGCCAATGTGTGTTTAAAGGGATGACGCTATGTGGGGTTTACTGTTCACAGCAATAGAAACCCCTCCCGATTCCCTTTCAACGTTCTGTAAGTAGGTGTTAAACAGGGAGTAGTTTTTAAGTGTGATGTTGTCCGTATCTTTTAAAAAGGTTTCCTGAAGGCATAGTATTGCAGGATCATATTCGTTTAAAAGCAGGAGAATATCATTGTAATTGGATTTAAGCTATCGACAATTCCAATGTATGATCGTATTCTTCATTGTAAATTTAGATTGGAGATTTTGGAGTTAGGTTAGACTTTTCGCGGAGAGAATCTATATGGTTATTTCTACGGGGGAAGTACGGGGATGATTTTTTTTGTTAGGTCTGGAGCTACTTTGAAAACATGCAGCAGTATCTTCTGCATCCATGCTATCAATGTCCCCAAACCTGTTATAGAGTTTGATGGGGTCTTCTGACCCCTGTTGCTGCCTATTTCCTTGTGATCTGTTTTTGTTCTTTGGTGATTTCGGTTGTTGAATATTATTGAATGTTGTTTGGGTAGATGCCGTGGTTTTTTGTGCTTGGTAATGGGGGGTGTTAGTGCTTGATGTTGACTCGGGTGCATCTGTCTGCGTTTGAGCGTCCTTCGTTGCCTTGGGATTGTTCTTCACTACAGTGGAAAAGGATGGGCCAGTAGGTGATGTTTTTGCCTGTACAAGCTTTCTGTCCGCGGGATAGGGAATGTTGGATGTGTATTTTACCCTCTGTATTTCCTTCACCTGTTTCCAAGTATCACAATCCTTGGAAATGGCGTGGTGCTCTTTTCCACAGTTGACACAATGCGGAGTTGCTCTACACTCAGCTTCCTGGTGAGAATGGTCTCCGCATCGGCCACATATTTGGCTTTTTGAGCAACGATCTTCGTGATGGCCATATTTCTGACATTTATAGCATCGAAGGGGGTTAGGTATGTAGATCTCAACCTTCACTTGCAAAAAGCCAACCTTGACCACTCTAGGTACTGCTGGCTTGTTGAAGGTGAGTACGAATGTGTAGGTGTCCTGCAGATTGTTATTACGTTTAATTCTTATTCTGCGAACTGCAGTGACACCTTCGTTTTTCATCAATTCGATGATATCTTTGTCGCTTACTCCAGCCAAGTCCCGACATCGAATTACGCCTTTGGACGAGTTGAGTGTTGTGTGAGCGAATGAGGTCAACGGAATATCGAAAAATGTCTTCATTTTCCGGATATTTTCGGTCTGACCCCGTCACTCACATTCAACAAGTAGGCAGCCCGATTTTAACTCTTTACACGTTTTGGTGTACCAATTATACCCGTAATTGTCTTTTCAATAACAAACGGAGACAATGGGGCTAGCGGTTTTCAGTCGTCTGTAGATTGTATAACCATGAAGCGTGGAATGATTCCACACCACATGGTTCGTCATCTGAGCCAGATCCAGTTTTGGTACGTTTTAGTTGATTTTTCTTTTGAAATATCCATGTTGGTGGATTTAATATTCAGCACCCGTGCTCCCCGCCCACCAAGGAGCCCAACAAGGGGACACTTTTCAAGTGCCAGGGATACACAGATGTTATACTCAGTAGGTAAATTCACCTCCTGATTCATCCCATAAGACATATTCAGTCGGTAAAATTACCTCCCAGTTACCCCGTTGAGCCACCACCTTCTAGGAAGTCTTCTAAGACTTGGAAAAGGGAAAGTTAAAGGGATATAATGTAGGGGCAACGGTGGTATCAAGAGAGATACAACGAGAAAGATAAAGAAAGTGAGCGAGTAAATAAAGACCTCCTAGGGCTCGGCGTGACCAGCCGATTTGTCGGGACCGGGCCCATCCCGACCACCCGTCTAGAAGAAGTAGAGGCCAAAGTAGTGTATTGCATCGGAAAGCCTCTACTCAACTACCAGGATCCTTTCCTCCTCCGACACGGGTCGCAACCCACGGCAAACAGGTTGCCTCTACTTAGTCGCCTCTTACGACACGTAGCGAGGCATGGCGGGCCAATTCTACAACCCCTTACCCGCAGGGGAATTAAGATGTTCTAATGGAGGGACATGATAAATGTAACACTATGAGCAATCCTTGTTATTGCATACCCTTTTTCTATCTTGCTTCCTACGCCTTTCTTTACTAAAATGGCATGGCCTTTAATTAACATTCAGACACATCAACTGTGTTAAATGTATTTGTTTTCAATCACATGTATGACAAATATTGAATCCTGTCACATTTTTCTATGCATTGAATGTTTCCTACAAACAACGAATTAGAAGCCCCAAATTAGTAAATTAGTTATTCTTTCAAAACAAGTGGGCCCTGTTGCCAGGTTAAGACATTTAAGTGTCAAAAATGTTGCTATTTGGACTGAAAACAAAAGTTACTACCACCAAACTAACAACATCGTAGGATTTTAAGGTCACTATTGAACCTTACTAATGTACTGATATACGGCTTCCAGTACACAATGTTTTTCGCCTTTGCAACTGAGCCTTAGGGAATCAGTAAGAGCCATAAACGCTACTCTATGGGAACATAATTTTGAACTCTTTCACTAGGATATATGTTGTTACGCAAATTTTACTTTCTACCATTAGTTAGATCGTACCACGCTCACTTGTGTACATGTGTTGTGGGTGGTGGTACATTTGTAAACTGAATTGCTATAACGTGTTAATGCTTGGTGATAATATTTTCCTTATTACTTTTGGACTTGTGGCTAAAGATGAAAATTCTCCTTGAGAAGTAATAATTCCAAATCATAAAGATCATACAAATAAGTTTCATATCATTACTATTCCTAAGCTTGGGCCTTTGGAAAAGCTGTATATCTCTCACAATTATTATATTGTATCCGAAGAACGGTACAGAAGGATAAAACAAGCAAGTGCAAGAAACTGGTTCGCTTCCTTATCCCTACCCCATGTACGATATATTGAAGAAACATTGAAATATATACAAAAAAGCTATTTATTTACATTGCTCTTCCAGATGACCCACCCTATAATAGAGGTTAGATGTACTCCAGGTTTCTTACAGACCTTATTGCAATAATTACGTGGAAATTAAAATCATACAAGTCGCCATCAGAGTTAATTTCTTACGTTCGAGACATCAGTCATTGTCAATGTGAGGTAAATAGTATTACACAGTTAATGACAAAAAATCGATCTTCTTCTATCATTAGGATCCAGTGCTGAGAATTTAGCTTTCAAAGGTCTTGAATGTTTTATTCATCACGCTTGATATCTTTGTAGGATTATTATGCCAATACGCGCTCAACGGGCGAATTCAGTTATATATTTCAATATAGACATAGGTAGATAGATAGATAGACAATTGCGTTATGCAATCCAGGGAGATTGTTTGTTTCATTTCTTTAATTTTGTTCTCGCTAGTGAAAATTAGCATGATCGTGAGGAATATCGTTGATGAAGTCGTTTCGTGGATGTGTGCCTGTTTTCTTGTAATAAACTTTTTTATTTAATTTCGCCCTGAAAAACCTGTTTAACACTGGAATTAGTATCCTTATACGTGCTATAAAGTTCAGTTATGTTTTGAAGTTGCACCAGCTGTGATCAAGGAAGCTATATTGAAATGGTAGGGAAAAATATATAGATAGATAGATAGGTACATATATAGATAGATAGATCTTTCGTGCAGATTAATTGCTGCTCCTAAAGTGATCATTACGGTTCAAATTACATATATATATTTCTTTTAATACAAGAGTTATATAATAGCAACAGGAAGGATAAATAAAAGATATGAATGCATTCGAATCAATATTGTGTGCACAACGTCTACATTGTCACTTGTATTTCATGTTTGCTCGAGTTTACATATGATGCTATACTTCACGCTTCCATATCATATCCAGCTGATGCATCTGGGTGTGTTGTTTTATTGGTTTGCATAGTTAGCAGCTGTTGCATCCATCTACTCCTCGTCACAGGATGGGGACACTGGTACATTTATTGCTTGCATTTCCTCAATTTCTTCCATTGCATGTGATTGGATATCTTTGTCAGCATCAATTGTTAGGCTGGTGATGCGATCGTTGATACTCCCTCAGATGACGGACTCAGTGGTGTATATGTTGCCTGCACTCCTTCAACAGCTTCATTACCATCCCAATCGCTATCTCCATCAACATCTGCTGTTACAGATGGTGGTTCCACTGTTGATGCTATCTCAGATGACGGGTTCATTAGTGCATCTGTTGCCTGTACTGCCTCTACCTCATCCTCTTCATCAGAATTGTAATCTCCATCAACGTCAATTGTTACGGATGGTGAGGCCACTGTTGATTCTGCCTCAGAGGACGGGATTAATGGTGCATCTGTTGATTGTATAGCTTCTTCATTTTCAGGTGTAGATGCAGTGGGTAGTGGGCTGCCATAGGTCACTGAATTAGTTCCTTTAAAGACAGATGCAAAATAATCATGTCATAACGTATCAAAGACATCAAACTAATTAACAAGATATTCAATGAATTTTAAATTCAGTTCATACTAAAATTAATATCTACTAGTAGGTTATTCACGACTGGATATAACTGAGCATGTACAAGACAAAGATAATATATTCTGTAGAACACTTCTATTTACCATTATCGTGTGTGTTTTCCAAATATATTTGAAAAACTACTACTCACCGAGAGCGATTGTTATGAACATCAAAGCCACAGTATTCTTCAACATGTTTGCAATAATACGTCTGTGGAGGAAAAGAATAAGAAGAGCAATAATTTTTTGCAACTCCACAAGGATATGTTTTCTTTACACGTATAACATATTATATTTTTAGACAATAATAATCTTATCATTGTAATGAACGTATGTAACTTCTGACATTTAGTGATTTCGTCTTGAATCTAACATCAATAAAACAAATATATGTAAATGTTGCGATATTACAGCGTTTGAACTGTTTAATGCACTGTCGAGGATCTAAAATCGAACGAGTTAAAATAATTTTCAGGATAACATGACGGTAAAGGTTAGTAGACTATTTTCAAATTGTAAAGGGACAAATTCCATGATCCATTTGCAAGCGTTAAGAATTTTAATACTTATTTAAATGTTTTGAATGTGGTTCAATTTAACATATGAGCCACAATATTGTCTGCTGTGAAACAATACTGGTGATGTCCTCTTCTATTTTCATGAGTACAATCAGTGATCCTCAAATATAACAACTAATATCTTTCTTAAATGTACAGCGTAGAAACCTATGACAATATAATAGCGCAGTCAATGATGCTCCAGAAGCAGAGAAAGAAAAAATTTCCTTTGTGAATAATAACACAACGCCTTAGCTTAGAGAAGGAAATATATGTGTACAGTCATTGTCCGACTTCAATGAAAAAGGAATAATGCGCCCGGATAAATTTAATTTATTCTTAAAGTGCATCCATATGTATCAAACGAAAACGCATCAAGGGTTTGATTCTACTCATCTATATTACCAATTGCATATATATATATATATATATATATATATATATATATATATATATATATATATATATATATATATATATATATATATATATAGATAGATATATAAATAATCAAGATTTCCTATCAAATGCACAACTTAGAAAATGTATTACACTCCGCGAAGAAATCTAAATATAGCACACATTGTTATATAGCAAACGAATCATTTAACATAATTCTGTTAAAAAAAAACAATATCATTTATCACTGATGATATGAGCAAAATAGTTGTTCCACTTATCTATGTTACCAGTTGGAACATAAATAATAGTATTGCTTATTAAAGTATTCTTCCTGTGAAATATATAAAAAGGATCCAAATTCACAAACAAATGTTGAACTTCTTATCAATTACATTTATTAAAATTTCTATCATGAAGTTGAAGGTATACTGCACTTACCTGTCAAAGGTTCCCAGCTCTGTCCAAAACCACCACAATACAGTACCTTTTTAAACTGGGTTTTACGGGTTGAATTAAACGGATGGATTGTACAAAAACTTAACATATCCCGTTACTACCTACAATGTACAGCCAATTGGCTCATTTCTTGCATTTTTGGGGATGGTTTCAAGGCATTCAGTACAATGAAGTTTACGATTCCTTTGTGTATGGTGGGGATGGGGTGGAACGTGTTTGTGCTGGCCGTTTGCCAACTTTCTTTGGTTAATCGCCGGTGGCAACTTCAGCATTAAATGTTAAGCAATAACTTTATTTGTCCATGGATACTGGTTTTGTCGCTAGACTGTCTTAGCATAATGGCTTTAAATGCATTGGTACTGTTGCATAATAGTTACTTTAATATTTACAATCGGGAGCGGTTTATCTTTTGGATCAAAAATAAATATACTTCGAGTTTGACATCTAATACGTTCTTAGTTGTAATTCCCTTTACAACATACCTTTATCGGTTTGCTTTTTTACAAGAGTTGCTGTAGGAAAAGAGAGTGAAAGCTTTAAAAATGTAAATTCGATAACTATTTGTCTCAGTGATTACAATGCAAGAATATTTTGAATAAAATTAAAAATCATATAAGTTCAGTATGCTTTGTAGTTTGTATGTATCTTTCATCAAGAAAGGACCACAGAGACATAGTCTTGATGTTAAAAATTGCATACAAAAAGTAATCCTTCAGCTGTTATTCAGATATAATGCAGTCTCGCTCTGCAACGAATGGATGTCTACACATGTACGCAATCTGCATTCATGCAATAAAGCTGGCTGTTTATCTAAGGAATCAACACATGACTAGGTAATTTAGTGTATTGTTTGTTTAGTCACGCTATCCTCCTAGTATAGCAATTTTAAATTCAACAACAACGAGTCCTGTTCTTTAAGGTAGTGACGTGGATTATACAGTATTAGGATAATATGCATTAAACACCAGTGTCTCTGCCACATTCAATTATGCAATGCTTGGAATGAAAATTATTCAAAATGAAAGAAGATGAATGTAAAATAACAAAATAGACTGAATAAAGAACTTAATACGTCAGTGAACAAGACTGTGGGTTGGTTGGTTGGTTAGTTGAATTTTTACGGCGCACCTGCACTATGAGGCTATTTAGCACCTTACAAAAGGTTACATCTTTCAACATTTAAAAGTGGTAAAAGGTTTCGTATCGATCAGCGATACGAAACCAAACAGTTGAAGGTAAAACGATAAAATGGTAACGGTGATAAATAAATAAAGTTTCCCGATCAACGGGGAGTGCAAATGATGTATGACAACGAAAACAGATGAAACGTAATTAAAATTCAATGACGGTATATATAGCACATAAAACTGTTCAAGGTGATAGCATACAAGCTATAGCTTATTATAAATATTTACTTCCTTCAGGAAGTCTATAATATAAGAAACGCTAACTGTATCAAAGAGCTCCCTAATGTCATGCACATGGTAATAATGATTACGCGTAGGTTGGAGGTCGAAACACTCCAACATAAAGTGCTAAACGGTGAATGGTTCATTGCAAGATACGCACTCTGGTGGGTCGTCTCCTTTTAGTATATAGGAGTGGGTTAAATAAGTATGACCAATTCGAATTCTTGCAATGACTACCTCCTCCCTACGGACGGCTCTGTAGGAAGGAGTCCATTCTCCTAGGGTTGGCTTGATGGCATGATGTTTGTTATTCACGGCATCATTCCATGGTGCCTGCCATTTCTGACGTAAACATTCTTTGATACTACGTTTAAAATCAGTATACGGTGTTTGAAAATCAGATGGTTTCAGTGATAGGGCCATTTTAGCAGCGCGGTCTGCTTTTCATTACCTTTAATTCCAATATGGCTGGGTAACCAACAGTATATTATATTGTGGGAAGTACTCAACTCAGTATGTTTGAGGAGAATATTGGCTAATAATGGATTCTCCAGTTTTCTATTATGTAGTGACTGAAGTACTGATAGTGAATCGGAGAAATTGATGCTATTTAAAATACGCTTGCTTTCAATATATTGCAATGCAAGGTCTATTGCTCTGATTTCGGCTGAGAAAATTGACGTACAATTTAGCAAGCGAACTTTTGTTGTATGTTTTCCACTAATGAAGGCTGCAGCAGCCTTTTCCTCATCTTTTGATCCATCAGTATATATTCTTGTATAATTTTGAAATTGGGTGAGGAGTTCATGGTAAGAGTTGTGGAAGATGGAAGGGTTTGTCTCCGATTTTTTGTGTTTGTGCTGGCCGTTTGCCAACTTTCTTTGGTTAATCGCCGGTGGCAACTTCAGCATTAAATGTTACGCAATAACTTTATTTGTCCATGCATGCTGGTTTTGTCGCTAGACTGCCTAAGCATAATGGGTTTAAGTGCACTGTTACTGTTGCATAATAGTTACTTTAATATTTACAATCGGGGTAGGTTTATCTTTAGGATCAAAAATAAATCTACTTCGAGTGCGACATCTATTACGTTCTTAGTTGTAATTCCCTTTACAACATGCCTCTATCGTTTTTGACAAGATTTGCTCTAGCAAAAGAGTTCAATCTTTAAAAATGTAAATTTAATGACTATTTGTCTCAGTGTATTAATTATGATTACAATGCAAGAATATTTTGACTAAAATTAAAAATCATATAGCTGCAATATGCCTTGTAGTTTTTTTTTTATGTATCTTTCATCAAGAAAGGACCACAGAGACATGGGCTTGTTGTTAAAAGTAGCACACAAAAAGTGCTCTGTCAACTATTATTGAGATACTAAGCAGTCTCGATCTCCAACGAATGGATGTCTTCACATGTACGCAAACTTCATCGATGCAATAAAGCTGGCTGTTTATCTAAGGAATAAACACATGGCTAGGTAATTTAATAGACATTTGGTTAGTCACGCTTTCCGCTTATTATAGCAAGATTAAATTTAACAATAATTAGACCTGTACTTTAAGGTAGTGACATGGAGTAGACAATATTAGGATAATATGCATTAAAAACCAGTGTCTCTGCCGCAATCGAATTATGCATGCATGGAATAAAAATTATTCCAAATTAAAAAAATAAAAAAATAATTCAACATAATAAAATAGACTGAATAAAGAACTTAATGAGTGGTGGTAGGTGACTACCTGAAATGCTGTCTGCTTCATTGACCAGTGTGACTGGTAGCCAAGTGTGCCAGTGACGACGTGTGTATGTGTTACTCCATGCATGTAATCATTTAGCCGTGGGCTAATTTTGAGGTTTGTTATACCCAGTGTTTCGGGAACTATAAAGATGATGTGTATGTTATATGTCCCTTTTGCTTTCATCATTCTACAATTAGAGACAAGTTCTACATTTTTCGCTATTTGAGCGAATACATTTTACTATATGAGTAAAATACATCATTTTTACTATTTGAGTAAAACACATTATTCTTTTGGTCGTGTGAATTTACTGTAAATCATTAACCTCTGTCCTTTTACGGTGTAAGATCATTTATTTGTATTCACATTTTATGTTGCATTATTGGTTTCGTACGGATTGTGTTAATATTGTCCAATATTGGGATTTTATACATGCACGTATTATTCATAATTAGTTTCCTTTTCAAGTCATTCATCAATAAACATTGTATTTGCATCACCATCAAAGGTGTTCTGTTATAAATCCGAAATGCAACCATGTTAATTTGTTGCACATGTGTCTCAAATGGTATTGACAGAATATGAGGAAAGTTATGATTCCTATAAATCAGTAATAAGTTTATTTGTTATTTTGTTAAAACCGATTGTGTCATTTTCGAAACGTTCATTGTACCAGCGTTACTGTGACACGTACGTGACAATGGCATTAAAACTACCACCGAGTGGTGTTTTGAATAATGTATACATCGTTTTCATCTTTAACTATCTCTTGTACCATTGTCGAAACGCAAGGATATAAATGTGGTCTGGATGGGATATAGTTCTTGATTTTCAAACGGAAATAGTTCAAGGTGTTGAATGGACTTATGCTCGCTTCATAATAGATTTCAGTTTTACTTAAACGAAGATAGATATATAATCTTCTAATTATAGAGGTATATATAGATACAGATGTCCAATCACCAATTCCTCTATACACACTACTTTGCAACAGTAGGAGGAACATCACGCTAAAATGTTAATTTCAGTGTCTCCGTCATTTACTCGATTTCCCAATAATTTGTTTGAGAGGGTATGATTTGTAAGAGTTTATAGCAATAACAGATCTTAATTCCATCGTTTCAGTTCCCGATGCAGACTTAAAAAAGATCTGTGGACATGTAGAGACATTTCAAGAATGTTAACTGCATTATATTGAAACTATTCCTTTGATATATACCTCACGCCTGTGCTAATTTTGTATTTTCAGATGTGTCTTACACTCTAAATGTTTTCACTGTTTCACGTGTTTCATGAACATTCATATTTCATGTATCTCAAGGAGAACCAATCAACGACATCAGTATTAGGTTAATGTGGATTAATTGCAATGAGTTAGTTACTCTTGTATTTTCCTCTAAACTAGTCCCTATTGTTTCTGCTACTCCAAAGCTGGAGATGATGACATAGGAATTCGTATTTATCCCGTCTTACTTTAGCCACTATTTTCTTTATCCATTTCTTTGGTCAGCCAGTATATTTATTTTAAGTTTCTCATATGCGGAAGACTCAGCATGTAAGCACACTAGTAAACGTTTTGTATAATCAGTACCTGTCCATGTCATTTAAGTATTTAACATTTTCAGCACGAGTGTCCAATTTCAGATTCCAGTACAAAATGTTTACAGAAGCAGCCATTATCCCTGGCAAAAATAGTTTATGATGTGCATTAAATGATTAGCATTATGTGATTTATTTCTACATTTCAATCCTAACCATCTAGAATTTCTCCTTAATATCAGCAACATCTCATTCAATTTCACTTGTTTACATAGATAGTTTTCGAATGACGTCATCAGCCGCCATATTTGTGGTCAGCGGGCAGATTTACCGTTGACTTTATATGGTGTTTGGAAGCTGAAAATAAATTTATTGAATATCAAGATACTTTTACGAAACTTACACAAAAACGGAAAGCAAATCAAGCTTTCTGTTAATATCTATATTTGTGATCTACAAACTCCGATTGTTTCAGCGTGCCTTGTTAAAAATGATAAATTTTGGTGATCGTATATAGGAGAAACTGCAACGTTCCCCGTCGTTAAGGTAAAATGGGCAGAATATCGTCTGCTAGTTACCTTGTCGGAAAGCATCTATAAATAACAATAATCATTAGTAATGTACAACATTCTACTACGATAAACAATACCGGAAGCTCCCATGTAGCATAAAGTATATGATATCTTTTTCTCTACCTCATATGAAACATACATTGTAATCACCCTATTAGAGTTCTGATAGCGATCATTTTTCAATACTGAATCTACAGAAGATAACGTAAATAAGTTTGAGATAAACATAACGATTAACGGATGAAACCATTAAATTTAATTCAGGATGTTATCCAGAAAAGTTAAAAGGTCGAAGTGACAATGAAGTGGAACAACAAAGTGTTGTGGTTTTTTGTGTGCAAACAATTTGACCAGTTTAAGTTAGCTTAGAAAGCTGTCACATCCTTCTGTCCATATTCTTCTTTTCATTTATTCCACTTACCAGTAAAGTCTTTTAAAACAGGATTTACATTTACTAATTTGTGGACTTTCCTAAATCAAATTTACCTCTTAAGAGTTCTCTGTGGATCCACTAGGAAATTATTTCTGCTAGTAGTGTCAGACCAACACAGGTCAAAGGTCGTATACACACGATATGACTTTGAAAATCAACGGAATAGACTTACGACTATTGGTTTTAAAGTGAAACCAGCAATTTAAGTAAAATCAACAAGTAATTTATTTCTTTACAAAAGAAGGTGAAAATTCAAACGACATTTACAGTAATGTGAATTAAATCCCAAATAATCAAATGTAATATCACATGTCTAAACGTATAAACTGTTCCGAATGAATTCCAATTGAACTGAATAGCCTGATAAAGAACAATGATGCTATCAAGAATGTTTTTGTATGAGTTTACAATAATCCAAAAGGGGTGTATTAGTCCAACAGTGAATGAGCTGTAATAACCAAAAAGGGAATGAGCACTTTAGAAATTTCAATGAATATTTTGAAGAAACAATTCCTCTCGAATTACATCTCAACGCATTGGTAAATTGTGATCAAAATGGATTCCCAAAGTCTGACGTAAGACAGCAATTAAGTGCGTTTAGTTTATACACATTTTCACTTGACCCATATGTGACTCATTCGAACTGTATTTCCATTTCGATTCTTAAAAGTTTGTATATACATTTTATATTCATAAAACATAATTAATAAAATTAACAAACGTTAGCTATGTAAATATGCTGTTTACATTATCTAAAGTACAACTTAAGATCAAAACAATAGTTAGGCAAACAATTAAATATACACACCAATAGGTTTGAAATAAGGTTAAAGTGTTATGCAGCGCAGAGAATCATCTAATTTACGTAACATACATAAATAGTATTTATTTCTGCATTTCATTCAAAATCTTGTCTAAACAGAAGGTGTCTGCAGCTTCATCGATTGCTTCGTTCTTCCAACAATCACACACGGGTTAGGACTGCAAGAAAATATGGGGACATTTATCAGTATGTTCGCAGAGAATATGTAGGGTATGAAAAGTATTGAACATATTCAAATAAATGATATCCAGGTCAATGAAAGTAGGTTCATTCTAAGTGTTTCACGGTTTCAATCTTTTCTTTGATGTCAGAAAGTAAATTATTCCAGAAACGTGTTGTCTTTGGGAAGAAATAATTAGTTAATATTATTGTTGAAAAGGCCGAAAGATAAAGAAATTCTTATCTCGGGTGATAGTCCAAATGGTCACAGTTTTAATTACCACAGCATTTTGTTGAATTTCCCTTAGAAGGTAGATACGCATGTACGCTGTCTTTAGTCTATGTTAATTTTATGTATACGTCCGTCATATGGCATAACATATCACATTATGATATCTGATCGTTGATCCGTCTTTTCAAAGTTTCGTTTCTGCACAATAAGTCGAGTGTTATACCATCTACCGTTTCCATATATTGCAGGTCGACTGAATTTAGAACATAATAAACCTATCATTCTGGGTTTTAAACGACGAAAAACTAACATCCTAACTATAAAGGTAACTTCGTCACTACAAAGCTATCGGGAGTCAGTAACAGGCTTACAATCTACTCTCTGCAAAGATAATGCCAAAGGATTTCATTAAGTTATATATTCCCACGTAATACGTACTTTCATTGCTTGCTTAGATAGTGCCAAAGTTACATGTACGTTTTAGGAGGAGGGTGGGGAGCATGTTCAGAAACGTAGAAGCTAGTACGTACTAATGTTCGGTTATATCATGTATTATTCTCACATTCGGTCTGCTTGCATGCAAATTCACCTACATAAGTATAAATTCCTAACCATATAGATCATAAGTAATAACGTCATCGTTTTATTAGATTTCATACGATGTATCAGTAACATACACAATCTCGGCCTTTTTAATCGCTGTATATCTCTCACAAATCTTATATTTTGTATTCAGAAAGCGTAGTAGTAAGATGAAATATGTTAACAAAAGAGCTTGGGTCGGTCCCTTATCCCTAACCTAACCCTACATAAGTTTTGTTAAGGAAACGTTGAAGTAAACTATGCACACAAGGCATTTATTAGCATTGCTCTTACAAATGCCCGACCCGCTAATTACAAGTTAAATGTTCTAGAAGAATAATCCTGGCCATATTGTAATAATGTTCTATAAAATAAGATCATATGAGTCGGTCTCTCCCATCTTCAATTTATTTCGTTCAAAAATCAGTGAATTATATTCAATGTGAATCAAGACACATATGTAGCCATAATGACAAGAGTCGAACTGTGTTTACCATTAAAAACACTTGCCGTGAATAAGTCTCATAAACTATGTGAATGTCAATTCATCACGTTTGCTTTCATTATCTAATATTCCAGTTATAGGTGTTCTACGGCTGAATAATATTCTACGATTTACATCGCTCGCGTTATCAAATGGACTGGTTGTCTTTTAACGCAAGAGCAGTTAAGCCCACCATCCATTCAACCAACTTATCACAAACAAACCTCTTCAAACTCTCTCTCTCTCTCTCTCTCTCTCTCTCTCTCTCTCTCTCTCTCTCTCTCTCTCTCTCTCTCTCTCTCTCTCTCTCTCTCTCTCTCTCATACTTCCCATGCACAGATACAAGTACAAGTACCCCTTTTGCTGCCTATTTCCGTGAGATCTATTTTTGCTCTTTGGTTACTTCGGTTGTGGGGTATTATTAAAAGTTGTTTGGGTAGATGCCGTGGTTTTTTGTGCTTGATAATGGGGGATGTTAGAGCGAGGTGTTTACAAGGGTGGTTGTTTCTGTGTTTGAGCGTCATTCGTTGCCTTGGCATTCTTTTTAACTACAGAGAAGGGTGGGCCAGTAGGTGATGTTTTTGCCTGTAAAAGCTTTCTGGCCTCTGGGTAGGGAATCTTGGATGTGTATTTAACCGTCTGTATTTCCTTCTCCTGTTTCCAGGTATCACAATCCTTGGAATTGGCGTGGTGCTCTTTTCCACAGTTGACACAATGCGGAGTTGCTCTACACTCAGCTTCCTGGTGAGAATGGTCTCCGCATCGGCCACATATCTGACTATTTGAGCAACGATCTTCGTGATGGCCATATTTCTGACATTTATAGCATCGATGATGGTTAGGTATGTAAATCTCAACCATCACTTGCAAAAAGCCAACCTTGACCACGCAGGGTACTTCTGGCCTGTTGAAGGTGAGTACGAATGTGTTGGTGTCCTGCAGATTGTTATTACGTTTTATTCTTATTCTGCGAACTGCAGTGACACCTTTGTTTTTCATCCCTTCGATGATATCTTTGTCGCTTACTCCGGCCAAGTACCGACATCGAATCATGCCTTTGGACGAGTTGGGTGTTGTGTGAGCGAATGAAGTCTCCGGAATATCGAACAATGTCTTAATTTTCCGGATATTGTCGGTCTGACCACGTCGCTCACATTCAACAATTAGGCAGCCCGATTTCAACTTCTTTACACTTTTTGGTGTACCAATTATACCCGTAATTGTTTTTTCAATAATAAACGGAGACAGTGAGGCTAGCGGTTTTGAGTCGTCTGTAGATTCTATATCCATGAAGGGTGGAAATGATTCCACACCACATTGTTCGTCATCCGAGTCAGATCCAGTTTTGGTACGTTTTAGTTGATTTTTTTGGAAATATCCATGTTGGTGTATTTAATATTCAGTACCCGTGCTCCACGCCCACCAAAGAGCCCAAGAAGCGGACACTTATTAAGTGTCAGAGATACACAGATGTTATACTCAGTAGGTAAATTCACCTCCTGATTAATCCCGTAAGATATACTCAGTCAGTAAAATTACCTCCCGATTGACCCGTTGAGCCAGCGCCTTCTAAGAAGTCTTCTAAGAAGTTGGAACGGGACATTTAAAGGGATAGAATGTAGGGGCAACGGTGGTATCAAGAGAGATACAAGGAGAAAGATAAAGAAAGAGTGCGAGTAACTAAATACCTCCTAGGGCTCGGCGTGACCAGCCGATTTCTCGAGACCGGACCCATACCGACCACCCGTCTAGAAGAAGTAGAGGACAAAGTAGTGTGTTGCATCGGAAAGCCTCTGCTCAACTACCAAGATCCTTTCCTCCTCCGACACGGGTCGCAACCCACGGCAAACAGGTTGCCTCTACTTAGTCGCCTCTTACGACACGTAGCGAGGCACAGCGGGCAAATTCTACAACCCCTTACCCGCAGCGGGATACATACATTTGTATTATGGATGTTAGATTCAACACCAATTCACAAAATGTCATAAGCTACATACGTTTATGATAATGATAAGTTTATTACTGTATAAAAAAAATAATATATTATACGTGAAAACAAAAAACATCTTGGTAGAGTTACAAAATGTGTTGTTCTTCTTATTCTTTTCTTCCACAGAGATATTATTGCAAAGATATTGACGAATCCTGCAGCTTTGATGTTCATAGCAATCGCTATCGGTGAGTAGCAACTTTTCAGATATATTTGGAAAACAAACAACGATGGAAAAAAGAATAGTGTTCTACAGAATATAGAATCCTTGTCTTGTACATGCTCAGTTATATACAGCCGTAAATAACCAAAAATTAGTTATTGACTCTAGTATGAATTGAACTTAAAATGCATTGAATATCCAGTTAATTTTTTGACGTCTTTGATAAGTCATGACGTGATTATTTTGTGTCTGTGTTTAAAGGAACTAATTCGGTGATCTATGGCAGCCACTACCTACTGTTTCTCCATTTGAAAATAAATAAGCTACACAATCAACAACTGCACCATTAATCCGCTCCTCTGAGGGAGCATCAACAGTGTCATCGCTATCTGTAACAATTGATGCTGACAGAGATACAGATTCTGATGAAGAGGAAGAGGTAGAGGAGGTACAGGCAATAGATGCACCAATCAGCTGGTCATCTGACATAGCATTAACAGTGGCACCACCATCTGTAAGAAGTGATGTTGATGGAGAAAGTTATTCTGATGGAAATGAAGATGTAGAGGCAGTGAAGGCAACAGATCCACCAATGAACCCGTCCGTTGAGGGAGAATCAACAGTGGCATCGTCATCCGTAACAATTGATGTTGACAGAGAAAACGATTCTAATGAAGAGGAAGAGGTAGATGGGGTGCAGTCAACAGTTGCACCAATGAACCCGTCCGTTGAGGGAGCATCAACAGTGGCACCACCATCTGTAACAAATGATGCTGATGGAGAAAGTGATTCCCATGGAAACGAAGATGTAGAGGCAGTGCTCGCAACAGATGCACCAATGAGCAGGTCCGTTGAGGGAGCATCAACAGTGGCGACGCTATCCATAACAATTGACGCTGACAGATAACGATTTTGATGAAGAGGGAGATTTAGAGGCGGTGCAGTCAAGAGATGCACCAATAAGCCCGTGCGTTGAGGGAGCATCAACAGTGGCACCACCATCTGTGACAAGTGGTGTTGATGGAGACAGTGATTCTGATGGAAACGAACAGGTAGAGGCAGTGAAGGCAACAGATGCACCACTGAGACTGTCCGTTGAGGGAGCATCAACAGTGGGCATCACTATCCATAACAATTGATGCTGACAGAGATAGCGATTGTGATGAGGATGTAGAGGTAGACCAGGTGTAGGCAACATATAAACCTTCGAGCCCGTCATATCAGAGAGCATCAACAGTGGTTATTATATAAATCTTGTATTAGACCAAATAGACCTTTGTAGTTTGTACCGTAATGTCTTCCGCATTAATCATTTTAGAAGCAGGAATTAATCTGCACCAAAAAATATATTTATCTGTATATCTGTTTATCTATCACTAACGTTTCAAGATTGCTTCTTTGAAAACAGACGATGCAACTAAAAATAGAACTCAACTATATAGCAAGTATATGGATACTAATTCCAGTGTTAAGCAGGTTTTTCATTGGCGACATCCCTCACGATGAAACACACACACACACACACATATATATATATATATTTATATTTATATGCTAATTTTCAGTGGCGTAAAATAAATTAAAGAAATCAAACAAACAATCTCCCAGGATCGCATAACGCAATTATCTATCTGTCTATCTATATCTATTTTCAAATATAGAACAGAATTCAGTCGTTTGAGCACGTTTAAGGATAATAATCGTATAAAGATAGCAAGCGTGCTGAAATGCAATCATGGCCTCTGAAAGCTGAATTCCCAGCACCTGATCCTAATGATAGAAACAGATCGGCTTTTGTCATTAAGGGTATAATACTATTTTACCTCACATTGACAATGAGTGTTGTTTCGCACGTACGAAATTAAAGCTGGTGGCGCCTCGTATGATCTTAATTTCTGCATAATTATTGCAACAAGGCATGTAAGAAACCTGGATTACTTCTAACCTCGATTATAGTGTAGAGTATCTGGACCAGCAATTCTCATAAATAGCTTTTACTGTGAGCTATATATCAGCACTCAATAGTGAGTTCATAATATTGCTATTGTATTTATTTAAATGGGTAACATCTTTTGTTTTCTACCCAAAATAGTTTTAGTTTTATTTCTACTTAAACTTTTGAAGAGGTGGAAGAGGATCCGATTCTGTCTCTTTGTTTTGACATCTTTTTCATATTGTTCACAATTTCATTCAAACTTGGAGTCAAAACGTTTCTTTCTTTTGAACATTTTACTCGACCGTCTGAAAAATAATTTCAGTTTGATCTATGTTAGCATTGGATGCATGCAAAAGAAATCTCCAGGCAGATATACCTCCCAACATCGGGCGCACAAATTAAACCTTGTTCCTTTATAGATACTAACTACCTGATAACGAAATCACGACTGGTTACATTATTTGACTTCCTTTTTAGAGAATGAAATAGGCTATTAAGATTTACATCCTCTTGGGGTTTGGGTCAATGTTTTTACACGTAAGAACCTAATTTGCATTTTATTGCATCTGATTCCCTATTTTATCCCCAAATATTTCACACGAATTTCCATCAGTTATTTAAAATTTGTTTCTGAAAGATATATTAAAATGATTACTATTTGAGCCATTTGTCCATGATAGCCGAGTTAGATAAATACATTTTTGAAATCTCCCTTGGGGTATTGAATCTACTTTGTTTGCCGTAACTGGACACTAGCGGTTGATATGGACAACCTATACATTGGCTCCCACAGTCTTTTTCATTGCAAGTTGAGTTCCGTATACAGTCTATTTTATTATTTTGCATTAGTGTTTTAATTTATTTTGTGTAATTTTCATTCTCTTTCAAGCAGGCATAATTCGTATACGGAGGAGGCAATGTTTTTAATGCACATTATCCTTGTGTTTTATACTCTACGTTACTACCTTAAAGAACACGACTCATTGTTGTTGAATTAAATATTGCTGCAATAGGAGGAAAGCGTGACTGAACAAACTGTTTAGTAAATTATTTAGCCATGTATTTTTTCCTCAGATAAACAGCCAGCTTTATTGCATCAATGCAGTTTGCGCACACTTAAAGACATCCATTTGTTGTAAAGCGAGAGCGCCTAGTGTCTCAATAATAGTTTCAGGAACACTGTTTATATACAACGTTTAACATCAAGCCCATGTTTCTGAGGTCCTTTCTTGATGAAAGATATATAGAAACTACAAATCATACTGCACCTATATGTTTTTCATTTTGTTAAATATCCTTGCATTATAATCATAATTAACACACTGAGACAAAATGTCATTAAATTTACAATTTTAAAGCTTTCACTCTCTTTTGCTACAGCAACTCATGTCGAAAAGGATAGAGGTATGCTGTGAAGGGAATTACAACTACGAACGTATTAGAGGTTTATCCCGAAGTAGATTTATTTTTGATCCAAAAGCTAAACCTCTATCAGCAGTAGTGCTGAACAGACCACTTGCCTGAGACATTAAAGTTTTTGTCTGAGACATTAAAGTTTTTGTCTTAATAATGAAAACTTCTTTAATTGACCAGATTTTTTCACAATCTGGTCACTACGCGTTGGTCGTTCAGCAGCTCTACTGCTGCAATGAATTAAACAGCCATTATAAATATTATCAATAATGAGTATTGGAGAACCACACTCAGCTAAATTAGCTTGAGAGCGACTAGAGGCAATTAAAACATATCTACCTGTTCGTGAGTCTGTTAAGCAACAACTACAATCGCGTCAGGAATCTCAAGTTGAATTTGAAGAGGATACAAAAAAATTATTTAAACCTATCACTGAGACCACTAAAGGTATTCTACCTGTGTTGGAGAAAACCGCTGAAGAAACTGGAAAAATAGCAAGAAGAACAAAAAAGAAAAAAGAAATTTTACGAGAACTTCCAGCTGAAATTGCTGCTGCTCAACCACAATTACAATTAGAAGTACAACAAGTACTTGAGGGTATTGATAAAGTTCGTGAGGAGGTCGGTGACGTAATAGATATTGTTACGCCAAAGCCAAAATCAAAGCAAAAACCACCAGCTCAATTAACCGAATTTGGTCGTAGGATACTTCGAGAAAAACTTGTAGCGGTTGCAGCAACAGGATATACACATCGTGATATATTATTAGATCCAGACACCGCTAGTATTTCTGAAAAAAATTGGGTTTCTTTTATATTTCGAAAATCCCGTGGTATATCTAGAATCACTGATAAATATAAAAATGATTTTGAAACTTTTAAGAGACAAGTCGAAGAGGCTAAAAGAGCGCCATTATCCGGAGATATATTATCGCCAGCAAAATCGCTGTTCAGACCACCTCGTATTGAGGAGGAGGAAGAAATAATAGAACAAATACAACAAAAAGCACCAGTATTACAACAATTGCAAGAACTAAAACAAGAGATAGAACAAGAACGACAAGAAATAATAGAACAACAACGACAACAAGAACTAAAACTATTTGAGCAATCACTTCGTGATTATCCAAAATCATCACAGATTAAATTACCACCATCACCACAACGAACACAACAACTACAACAAGAGCTACAACAACGAGAACAAGAACGACGAGAAAAAATAAAACGATTGCAATCACCACCGAAACCAAGTGAAGAAGAAGAATATTGGCCGTCAGACACCTCTCCTGGTGCAACTGGAAGTGGTTTAGGAAGTGGTCTTATTACTTGTCCCAATAATGTCCTTGCTGATGTCGATCGACTAGAAATCCTCATCGGAGGAAAACGAGCTTGTAATAATTCCCCAGAAATCATTAATGAAGCAGCTGATATTTGTAAACGATTATTTAGTGGCGGCATTATGGATATTAATGTATATCGGTCTCTCATTAATGAAATTGCCGATGATTATTATAGTGACTAAGTATGTAATTAGTGATAAAAACAGTTAATAATAACAATGATCGTGCATGGTACTCAACGTGGACCTACCATGGTCAGGGTAAGAAACTCTCGATTACCGGTATACAAAACGACCTACGGAGATGGATTAGGTGATGCTATTCAGGGTCTGTTTAGAAGGATAGCCCCAAAAGCAATACCGATTGCAAAGCAGCTGGGAATGAAAGATATTGATGTTGTTCGTGAAAAAGGTATAGGCGCTGTTGGTAATCTCGCTAGCAAAGCGTTTTTAGTAATTAAAGATAGACTATCACGATTAATACGCAGACCGACCCGACCTCAGCCTGTGAAATTACCTAGCACTGAAGTGATGCCCGCAAGCGTAAGTAAAATAATAAATCAAGCAGCTCATCGAAAACTAGCGGAGTTAGCTGATATCCCGATGTCGGAAAAGGAAAAAAATATAACCGCTAGTCTGATAGCAGGAAGTGATCTTCGAGTTAGACGAAAACGATAATAATAAAGATGTTTAAGCGCATATCTGACCCCGCGTTTGACATGGACGCACCAGTTCTCAAAGATGAGTCTGTGCGCGATTATCAGTATTATTCTTACGACGCACGAATTCCAGATCAACCTGGACGAATTGAACTACAGGTTCAAGATACAAGTAGATATTTTTTACCCGCTGAAGCATTTATCGAAGTTGAAGGTGAAATTATAAAGACAGATAATACCGAGTACGCCGCTGAGGTTAGAACTGGTTTTGTTAATAATGGTATTATGGCGTTATTTGATAGCGCTACGTACATGATTGACGGAAAAAATATTGAATCAATTCAGAAAGACGTTGACGTTGCCACAACAATACTTGGTCTTGCGAGATACAGCGATGATTATTCAAGATCAGCTGGTCCATCAATGATGTTTGCGAAGGATACAACTGATTCTCCTGAATATAAACATTATAATATAAGAAGACCAAAAAACTTCGCCGGCACCGCCGATGCGGATGTAGAAAGTATGATTATTAATGTAAATGCAGATTTTAATTTATATTTGCAGCGCGTCGATCAATGTTAAAAGGTAATAGAAAAACATTTTCATGTGCGATTCCACTGTCACACATCTTTGGATTCTGTAGAAATGTTAGAAAAGTTATTTTTGGAGCTAAACACACAGTTGTACTTGTGCGAAAAAGCGATGATAATGATGCAATGTGGCACGTTGTGGGAGAGGGCGCTGATGCTAATGCTATAGATGCTGCAACCAGAGTACTTCATGGTAAAGTGATATTAACCAAACTTTCCCTGTGGATGCCAGTGATGACTCCAACAATATCTGAAGAAGATCGGTTACTATCTTTTATGAGTCAAGGTGGTAAATCAACGTTGTCATGGTTGACAATGACCACAGATACTATCCAAAGTGCAATTAATGGTCTATTCACATGGCAAATAGCTTCTCAGCAGGGTGTTTCTGCACCAAGACATATATTTATTGCGCTTCAAAATACTGCACGAGTAAATAATCAAACACAAAGTAATATGATATTTGACAAACTCGGTGTTTCTGAAGTTTCATTAAGGATTAATGGACATCAAGAACCATCCGAGGATATTTTGTTGAATTTCGAACAAAATCATGTAGCACGTGCCTATCATCGATTAATGACATTCATGGGACGTGATCAAAATATTGATACTGGTTTACAAATATCGCAGCTAGATTTTACAACGTTGTATCCGATTTATTACTTTTCACTAGAACATTTAGATTTAACCAGACAATCTGTTGTAGATATTCATTTTCGAGCTCGTGTGATTCGAGGAGTTATTGCAAATTACAGAGCAATTGCTGTTATACTCAGCGATAAATCGATGTTACTCGAAGGTGTTGGTGGACGAATGAGAGTTATTGATGCCCCAGTAGAAAACATGTAATTAGATCGTTCATAATATTAATAATGTCATATCATCACGTTAGTGTAAGTCTGACTCCTGGCCAGATTAAAAGGCTGCAATCATCATCAAAAAATAACTATGGAATAAAAATATCGCTAAAGCGAGAACAGATGACCGGTGCAAATAAACTGTCGTTGACCGAGCGTCAGTTTAAAAACTTCAATGATGCTAAAAAATCAAATAAAGGCGTCAAACTTAATCTTTCTGCGGGCGCCATCAAAGACATCGCTAAAACGGGTGGTATATTTCCACTTCTCGCAGCAATACCAGCATTAATAGCAGCTGCAGCACCAGCTGTTGCAAAGGCAGCTGCGCTAGGTGCTGTTGGAACAGCTGCTGGAATGGCGTTAAAGAAAGCAACGGGTCAAGGAATTATGCACGCAGAAAATTTAAAAAAAAGATCACGACAAAAGCAACACGGAAGACGTCTAAGAGCACCAAACGCACCACAGCCGGGCCGTCTAAGATTATCAGGCCCAGCATACGGTCGGGGTCTAAGATTACCAGGGACCCCACACTGGTACGGAAAGGGTCTAAGATTACCAGAGACAGTTTACTAATATCACCTATGTCCAATTTTGATTTACTTAATGCTGCTAAGCAATTAAAAATAAAAAATTTCAGAGGTGTTTTTATGCGCGATCAATTACCTACCGTTGGAATGCAACATGAAACCAGTATCATTAATCTCGATAAAACCTCTGGCCCAGGCACGCATTGGGTCGCATATGCAATTGATCCACGTGGAATTATTTATTTCGATTCGTATGGATTAGCACCACCAAAAGAATTTTTAAAATACGTTACCGGCGATATTCCAATCTGGTATTCAACGCTACCAACACAAAAAATAACTGATCCTCCAATATGCGGCCGTGAAACCCTCGCTATGCTTGATGCTGTATCAAAATCAACAGCACCGCCTCATAAAGTCGTGCACGCGTTCACTACACTACGTCATAACACTTAAACTGATATCAGTAAATATAATGGTAGATATTTACGGAAGATCCTCAGGTAGAGCTCAGAAGGTCGATTTATCTAAATATGCAACCATTGATCAGCTCAGAAATGAAATCGATGATTTATTAAATATCACAAGTGTGGATCAAAATGAAGTCGTCGTTTTTCAGGACAAACAAGGACGATTAAAAACGAGTAACATACAACTACCAGATGTACTTGTACGAATTCCCAACGCGGTTGTTAATAATGTCGTTACTTTCACTGATCATGGTAAAATACAGGATTCCGGTAAGTCGGTTAACGATTATGTTAAGAAAACTGGTGATGTATTTACCGGTGACATTATTATGTCAGGAAGAAAAATTACGTATCTTGGAGATCCAATCGCAGATACAGACGCAGCAACAAAAAAATACGTCGATGATCAAGAATCCAAGTACGTGTCAGTGCGCGGTGGTATAATGCGTGCATTTCTCGACATGAATAATAATGGTATTAATAATCTCAGAACAACAGAAACAGATTTTGACGCTGCAACGAAGAAATACGTCGACGATAGGGAAATTCCAATAACGACTTCATTAACGACTATCAATGATGGAATTACTGCATTTAGAACTGAATATAATAATCACATACAAACATTTCTAAATTTCGTAGAAATGTAAACAGATCTATTAACGAATTTTTTGGAACTCCACCAACTGTTATTATTAATCTCGCTGACATTAACGCAAGACTCAACGATATCATTAGTGGTATTCCTAACATTATTCAAAAAACTAATCTCGTTAAAATTCCTCACAAGCAGATCATTAATATCGTGTACACAGTCGCATCAGGAAAAGCAACATGGACACCGGAAAATAACACCCTTAAACATACCGCAGAGGTTACTGGTGTATACAGATTATCTATATTTTGTGCTGAAAAATTTACTATATTTACCACGTTTACATGGCGTCATTCAACCGATAGTTTTTCTGGAACTGTGTCTATAGTGTTAAACAAAGATGTCGAGGAAACGTTTATGCTAATAGCGAATGATAAAAAGTTAACCGCAGCGACTTATTGGTGGTGTATTGAGTTTGTAGCTGAAACTCCCGAATTAGTTACTTAAATAAGTATAATGAATCAAGAATCATTTATCGACGTTCAACGTCACAGATACGCTCAAGTATGTGAGTGTCAAACTAAACTAAAAAATATCATCGACGATTACACGATAAAGGTAAAAAAAATATCGTCGTGGTATGGCTGTTATTGATATAATGGTATACTCGGTTTCTGCTGTTATTGCTGGAACTGGATTATTACTATCAACAATAACGATGACAGCGCCTGCAGTTGTAACGATTATAGTTTCAACGGCAACAACATGTGTAGGTATTTTCAGTATTATCTCTAAAAAAATATCTACGTGTACGAATGATAAACTAAACGAGTACGTAATGAAATTGCAAACAGCAACAGCCACATACACTAAATTATGCTCGTATATTTCAGCGTATCTCAGTGATGGTAAAATATCCGATGAGGAGTTCGTAACGATAATGAAAACCTACGATGAAGCATTCATAATCGCTAGTGACAATAACGGAAAGATGGAGAATTAAATAATAACGATAATAATAATGTCATCGTTAGAATTACTTCAGCAGATCGTAGCTAATACAACGCCGTCAAAAACTACTATGATATCATTAAGTTCAACCAATCCTGAATTTAGCGTTGATTTTCCGACTGCAATTCCAGCAAAGGAAATAGCATTAGCGCAATTACGAGTTTATCATAGCTGGCCTAATATTAGATCAAAACCGTTTGGTGGACAACAACCAAATAATTCACTGGTATTTGCGAATAAAAATAAACCGGATGGAACACCTGATTGGCAAGTTGTTGGAATTTCAACGGGCAGTTATCAAATAGAACAGATTAATGAAGAATTCCAACGCAGAATTAAATCTATCACAGTGAAAGAATCTAAAATAGCGATCACTGTTTATGAACCAACATTATCAGCGGCGATTGAAATAAATTCTCCTGATTACCTCGTAGACATTTATCAAAGTTCGATCAGATCAGTGTTAGGATGGCCTGAAGTCGCACCTGTTTATAATGGTTGATTGATTGATTGATTGAATTTTTTTTAACGGCGCACCAGCACTATGAGGCTATTTAGCGCCATGCAAAAGGTTATATCCTTCATTATTTATAAGTGGTAAAAGATTACGTATCGACCAGCGATACGAAACCAAACAGTTGAAGGTAAAACAATAAAATGGTAACGGTGATAAATAAAGTTTCCCGATCAACGGGGAGTGCAAATGATGTATGACAACGAAAACAGATGAAAGGTAATTAAAATCTAGTGACGGTATATATAGCACATAAAACTGTTTAAGGTGATAGCATAAAAGCTATAACTTATGATAAATATTTACTTCCTTCAGGAAGTCTATAATATAAGAAATGCTAACTGTATCAAAGAGCTCCCTAATGTCATGCACATTGTAATAATGGTTACGCGTAGGTTGGAGGTCGAAACACTCCAACATAAAGTGCTTAACAGTGAATGGTTCATTGCAAGATATGCACTCTGGTTGGTCTTCTCCTTTTAGTATATAGGAGTGGGTTAAATAAGTATGGCCGATTCGAATTCTTGCAATGACTACCTCCTCCCTACGGACGGCTCTGTAGGAAGGAGTCCATTCTCCTAGGGTTGGCTTGATGGCATGAAGTTTGTTATTCACGGCATCATTCCATGATGCCTGCCATTTCTGACGTAAACAGTCTTTGATACTACGTTTAAAATCAGTATACGGAGTATTAAAATCAGATGGTTCTAGTGATAGGGCCATTTTAGCAGCGCGATCTGCTTTGTCATTACCTTTAATTCCAATATGGCTGGGTAACCAACAGTATACTATATTGTGGGAGGTACTCAGCTCAGTATGTTTAAGTAGAACATTAGCTAACAATGGATTCTCCAGTTTTCTATTATGTAGTGACTGAAGTACTGATAGTGAATCGGAGAAGATGATGCTATTTAAAATACGCTTGCTTTCAATATATTGCAATGCAAGGTCTATTGCTCTGATTTCGGCTGAAAAAATTGATGTACCATTTGGCAAGCGAACTTTTGTTGTGTGTTTTCCACTAACGAAGGCTGCAGCAGCCTTTTCCTCATCTTTTGATCCATCAGTATATATTCTTGTATAATTTTCAAATTGGGCGAGGAGTTCATGGTAAGAGTTGTGGAAGATGGAAGGGTTTGTCTCCGATTTTTTTCCCTCATGTAACGTGAAAAGTACTTTTGGTTGTTGAAGTAGCCAGGGAGGTGTTTTGGAGAAAGTCGTTTTCAGAATTTTTGAACGTTCAATTTTGCTACTGTCAAGGCATGATAATATTCTAATGCAAAAGGTAGGTGTGACGTTTGGTTTATTGTCATATAAGGTTTTATATTTGGGTTCAAAAACAGCCGAAAAAGCAGGGTTCAGAGGGTTTGAGCTTAATTTGAGAGCATACTGTGCGGAAAGCATTTCTCTACGTTGTGATAGAGGTGGTTCGTTCGCTTCAACGAGTAGGCTTTCACACGGGGATGTCTTAAATGCTCCCAGGGCAAGTCTTATTCCCTGATGATGAATTGGGTCTAGCATCTTCAAATAGGACTTCCTAGCTGAACCATAGACAACGCAACCATAGTCTAGTTTCGAGCGAATAAATGTTCTGTATAAACTGAGTATGACTTTCCTATCAGCACCCCAGTCAGTGTGCGCTATTACTTTAAGTAAATCTAGAGACTTCAAGCATTTAGCTTTCAAATTCTTCAGGTGTGGAATAAAAGTCAGTTTTCTGTCGAAGATAATACCTAAGAATTTTGCTTCCTCAACAACTGGAATAGGTGTTCCGTCCAGCGTGAGTTTAGGTTCATCATGATGTCTTCGTAACTGACAGAAATGCATACATACAGTTTTTGATTTCGAGAATTTGAAACCGTTAGTATTGGTCCAATTTTGAATCTTGTTGATATTTTGCTGTAATTGTCTTTCAATTGTATGCATGTGCTTGGATCGGTAACATATTAAAAAGTCGTCAACATATAGGGAGCAATCCACACCAGGAGTCAGACACTTGGTGATGCTATTAATTTTTATGTTGAAAAGCGTCACGGATAAAATACTGCCCTGGGGCACACCCATATCTTGATCGTGTATATCAGAGAGGGTGGAGCCCACTCGTACCTTGAATTCCCTGTCTGAGAGGAAGTTTGATACGAACGAGGGCAGTCGGCCTTTTAGACCCAGATCGTGTAGGTCATTTAGTATTCCGTACTTCCACGTTGTGTCATAGGCGTTTTCCAAATCAAAGGAAACCGCTACTAAGTGTTCCTTCTTGATAAAAGCGTCGCGAATAAATGTTTCCAGTCTAACCAGATGGTCATTGGTACTACGACCATAACGAAAGCCACTTTGGAAAGGAGATATTAAATTGTTGGTTTCCAAATACCACACAAGCCGAGAATTGATCATTCGTTCCATTGTTTTGCAAACGCAGATAGTTAATGATATAGGTCTATAGTTGCTAGGATCTGCGCTATCTTTGCCTGGTTTGGGAATTGGTATTACTGTTGCTTCTTTCCAAATTTTTGGTACATTACCAGTGATCCATAAATCATTGAAGATTTCCAGAAGAACTGTTAAGGATGGTTCTGGAAGGTGTTTCAAAAACTGGTAATGTATATCGTCAGGCCCAGTAGATGTATCATGGGCCTTATTCAAAGATTCCATAAGCTCCGATAATGAAAACGGTTGGTTATAGCTCTCTGAGTTATTCGATGTGAATTTCAACCGTGTTTTCTCTTTTTGAGCTTTCAATCTTCGGAAAGATTCTGAATAATTAGACGATGAGGAATTTTTGGAGAAACAATCAGCAAGTACATTAGCTATTTCATGTTTGGTATTGAAATTGTTATTATTTAGCTTCAGATGTCGGAAAGAAATGTATTTTCCATTCCCATTTATTTTGCGGATTGTGTCCCAAACTTTCTTTATTGAGGAACGAGAATTTAAAGTTGAAACATATTTTTTCCATGATGCTCGTTTACTTTCTTTAATGGTGCGGCGAGCTTTGGCCCGAACAATACGGTACTGAGTTAAATTTTCGGGCGTTGGACGATTATTAAATTTTTTCAGTGCTTCTCGGCGTTGTCTAATGGCTTCTTTACATTCTTTAGTGAACCACGGTTTTTGGGTTCTTTTACAGTTCGGCGAGAACTTAGGAATGGATTCTTGTGCAATCTCAATTAAGACGGATGTAAATTGTCGAATAGGATCAATATCGTTTAGGACGGTATTCCTGTTACGTCTAGCTGTACAACGTTTTTCAAATTTGGCCCAGTCAGCTTTTTTTAAATTCCACTGTGGTGTCGTGTCATCAATTGTAACGTTGGTGTTCTTAAGAGAGATTGGAAAGTGATCACTGCTGTGAAGGTCATCAGCGACCTTCCAATTATAATCCAAAAGTAGTGAAGGAGAACAAATTGTTAAGTCGATACATGTGTATGTACCAGTTCCTGGGTGCAAGTACGTCGGAGACTTGGTATTAAAAAGACACAAGTCGTGTCTAGTAATAAAATCTTCAACCTTTTTGCCCCTGTCGCTTATGTAGTTTGATCCCCATAGAATATTATGGGCATTAAAATCACCGAGTAAAACAAATGGTGCAGGAAGTTGTTGAACGAGCGTGTCTAATTCGTTTGGTAATAAGTTGGTGTTTGGTGGTATGTAAATAGAACAACAAGTAATCACTCGATGTAGAGTGACACTCACAGCAATGGCTTGCAAATTTGTGTTTAAAGGGATGACGCTATGTGGGGCTCTATTGTTCACAGCAATAGAAACCCCTCCTGAGGCCCTGTCAACGTTCTGTAAGTAGGTGTTAAACAGGGAGTAGTTTTTAAGTGTGATGTTGTCCGTATCTTTTAAAAAGGTTTCCTGAAGGCATAGTATTGCAGGATCATATTCGTTTGAAAGCAGGAGAATATCATTGTAATTGGCTTTACGTCCTCGACAATTCCATTGTATGATCGTGTTCTTCATTATAAGTTTAGATTGGAGATTTTGGAGCTAGGTTAGACTTTTCGCGGAGAGAATCTATATGGTTATTTCTACGGAGGAAGTACGGGGATGATTTTTTTGTTAGGTCTGGAGCTACTTTGAGAACATGGAGCAGTATCTTCTGCATCCATGCTGTCAATGTCTCCAAACCTGTTATAGAGTTTGATGGGGTCTTCTGACCCCTTTTGCTGCCTATTTCCTTGTGATCTATTTTTGTTCTTTGGTGATTTCTGTTGTTGAGTAGTATTGAATGTTGTTTGAGTAGATGCCGTGGTTCTTTGTCCTTGGTAATGGGGGGTGTTAGTGCTTGATGTTGACTCGGGTGCATCTGTCTGCGTTTGAGCGTCCTTCGTTGCCTTGGGACTGTTCTTCACTACAGTGGAGAAGGATGGGCCAGGAAGAGATGTTTTTGCCTGTACAAGCTTTCTGGCCTCTGGATAGGGAATGTTGGATGTGTATTTAACCCTCTGTATTTCCTTCTCCTGTTTCCAGGTATCACAATCCTTGGAATTGGCGTGGTGCTCCTTTCCACAGTTGACACAATGCGGAGTGGCTCTACACTCAGATTCCTGGTGAGAGTGATCTCCGCATCGGCCACATATTTGGCTTCTTGAGCAGCGGTCTTCATGATGACCATATTTCTGACACTTATAACATCGAAGTGGATTTGGTATGTACACATCAACCTTCACTTGCAGAAAGCCAACTTTGACCACTCTGGGTACTGTTGGCCTGTTGAAGGTGAGTATAATGGTGTTGGTGTCCTGCAGGTTGTTGTTACGTTTAATACGTATTCTACGGACTGCAGTGACACCTTCGTTTTTCATCCCTTCAATGATATCCGTGTCGCTGACTCCAGCCAAGTCACGACAGCGAATCACGCCTTTGGACGAATTGAGTGTTGTGTGGGCGAACGAGGTCACTGGAATATCGAAAAATGTTGTCATTTTCTTGAGGTTTTCTGTTTGACCTCGTCGCTCACACTCGACAAGTAGGCAGCCCGATTTTAACTTTTTAACACCTTTTGGTGTTCAAATCAGTCCCATAATTGTTTTCTCGATCACAAACGGAGAGAGTACATTAAGCGGTTTTGTGGCATCTTTAGACTGTATAACCATGAAGCGTGGAAATGAATCCACACCACATGGTTCGTCATCTGAGTCAGATCCAGTTTTGGTACGCTTGAGTTGATTTTTTTTGGAAATATCCATGTTGGTGGATTTAAAATTCTGCACCCGTGCTCCCCGCCCACCAAGGAGCCCAACAAGGGGACACTTTTCAAGTGTCAGGGATACACAGATGCTATACTCAGTAGGCAAATTCACCTCCTGATTCATCCCATAAGACATACTCAGTCGGTAAAATTACCTCCCAATTGACCCGTTGAGCCACCGCCTTCTAGGAAGTCTTCTAAGACTTGGAAAAGGGAAAGTTAAAGGGATAGAATGTAGGGGCAACGGTGGTATCAAGAGAGATACAACGAGAAGGATAAAGAAAGTGAGCGAGTAAGTAAAGACCTCCTAGGGCTCGGCGTGACCAGCCGATTTGTCGAGACCGGGCCCATCCCGACCACCCGTCTAGAAGAAGTAGAGGCCAAAGTAGTGTATTGCATTGGAAAGCCTCTGCTCAACTACCAGGATCCTTTCCTCCTCCGACACGGGTCCCTGTTTATAATGGAGTTTCAGAACCAAAACTAGAAGAATTTAAAACGAGTGAAGAAAAATTCATTAAAGATCCAGAATATCGAGGAAAAAATCCATGGGGGTATATAGTATTTGAATATGATCCAAACGACGATATATACTACTTTACCGATTTTGACGGTAAAAGGATCCCCAAGATGACTAGATCAGTAGTTATTATTATTATGTTGGCACCAAGGATTCCGTTAGGGAATATTCGACATACTGTTGATGTAGGATTTATTAAACTGTTTTTAGATACTATTAAACCTGAATACGATAAAACGTTTAATGATTTAAGAAATTTACTGATTTCATTATCACAACATTATAATGAAAGTGTAAAGCAGCAAATAATTGAGTCAATAAAACATTTAAATAAGATCTTATTCGATTTATACATCGTCAATCGAAGTATTATAAACGTTTCAACTGATCTTAAAAATCCCCGCGCAAATCCAAATACGAAGCAAATATTTCTTGATCATTATAAAATAACAGAAAAAGATTTACAAACATTTGTTATACCAGATTTAAATAACGCTGAAATGAAGAAATCATTAAATGATGTTATTGAAGAATATTATCCGGGAGTAATTGAATCGTGGAAACAAATAGCCCCACCACCGGTTATACTAAAACACAATAACAATCCCTTTGGTGCCGGTAGACATATATCGCCAGGCATTGTAAACATAACAACAACAATTGCAGTCAATCTACTATGTGATGTTATTGAAGGTAGCTATCAGGTAGATCTTTCTAAATCTAGCCAAGCTCAGCAAGGGTATATATTATTCAGTTTTAGTCCGTTGGTCCCTCCCGGTTCGTTAATTGTATCAGAACCAATTAACCCCGTTTACCTGCGAGTTCATAATCCGTTATTATCAAGAATACATTTTAAACTTACAGACCAAGATAATAGAATTCTGGACACGAGGAACGAAGAACTGAATATAAACCTGTATGTGAAATCATAATGCGTTTTTATAACAAAAAAAAATATCCGGATATTTATTCTTTTGTTTACATAAAATCCGTGCACAATGAAATCTAGAAAGCTGTGGCTGCATATTGATTATTCCATAACAGCTGTGCGTAAAGGTATTTTAAGAACCGCTATATAACTAAATCAATATCCGCTGTTACGGCCCACGCATAGACTCAGTGTTATAATATATATTTTTTGGAAACTATAAAATCTCATTTTAGACAGAAAAATGTGGTTTTTGTTAAGAATATTGTAGTTTTTAGGAATAACGATATGACTGACAAATTGTTAAGCTAAGGTTATTGGTAAACACATACTAACTTTTTCAATATGTATTTATAACAAGGTCCGATAGCTCAGTTGATAGCGTGTAGAAACTCTCATCCGGAGGGTCATGGTTCGAAACCCAAGAAGGACAAATTGTCTGCGGGGGGCGATTTTAGGCCAAGATTTATAATTTATTGGGGGCTCCAGCCACCCCCGTCTTCAGAGTACACCAATCCACCACGTCAACACGTGGTGGATTCACTTTTGTGAAAAACCCATTGGTTGATCGTTATGGGTTGGTGTGCTGGCGTGAAGACGGCATTTCATCATCATCATCATATCATCATCATATCATCTCATCAAAAATATACAGCGGGGGGTGATATGAGGTCGTGACCTTGTGACTTCACTAAAGGGGTACCCCACACAAGGGCCATTCCAAAAGACACAATCGCAAAATTAAAAATAAACCTAATGAGATTCCAGGTCACAAAGACCAATCAGCCTTTGAGTTCTTAGAGTTTCGGTTACGGATATCTAGGAATTCTTGTAAGGCAATAAACAGAACCTGATTGGTCACTAAAATAAGACCTACACGTGTATAAACAACCCTCTGAGTTCTTAGAGTTTCGGTTACGGATATTTAGGAATTCTTTCGGGAGTAAACTAATAACACGTATAGACAACCCCTCTGAGCCTCTAAAGTTTCGGTTACGGATATTTAGGGGTCTCTTGGGGGGTAAATGTCTAAACAAAGATTCGGAACCTCATTAGGTTTATCTGATACAACTATGGAATGGTAGACCGAATGTCACCCCGCGCTGTATATTTTTGTTTATTTTATATATTATATATATATATATATATATATAATGAACCATGAAAACATTAATGATATTATTTCTGCGATTAAAAAACTAAAACATAACGGAATAAAAATATCTGATAATCTCGACCCTCAGAAAATGTGCGATTTTGAATTACTGCAACAGAGAAAATTTGATAATAAATATACACTATCTTCAAACTACAGATTTATAAAATTAATTTATCAATCCATGCTTGAATCACTAGCTATGGTAAACGACAATCAGGTAAAGCTATTTGCACCTCTTGCACGTTCTATCGAAAATATTAAATCCGAACTGTCTCACGAGTACGAAAGAAAAAGATTGTGGATAATCGTGTAATGCAATTAAGAAAGATTATGCTATCTGATTCTGTCAATGCTGAGAGCAGCGACGGTGAAGGTGGACCCTTGACAGAGTCAGTGACTGTAATTATGGCTAAACAAAACCCTTGGGAAAATTGACAGAGTCGAACTATTTGTTTTTGTTAGGAATAGAGAGTTAGACATATTCAAATACTATCCGCTGATTATATGTTTTCGAAAGGGCAGATTTGTATATTTTATTTGCGACACGTTGTACTGAAGGCATGCAAATACCAAAATATCTGGCAGCTGCATTCCCATCCTGTTTCTATATTTATGGATTTAATCGATCTTCTTGCAAATTTTTTACATTTTCCAGTATTTCCCCGTGCAGCATTCTGACTTTGTGTAATAGCCTGTAAGTTAGATAACCGATTATTATGGGGATTTCCATCAATATGATCAACTACAAGTCCATCCTTGATCAATCCAAAATGACATTCAAATACGAATTTATGTGATAAATAATTTTTATTTCCATTAGTATTGAATTTAAAATAACCAATATTATTAAGACTACCTACTGTTTTTTTCAATCTGCAGTTTCTAATCACGCCATCTCGGGATGCTTCATAATTTTTTTATTATAGGATGCGCCACAAATTCGTTTTGCTCCATTATATATATAATATTATTTGTCTAAATCATTGTTTTGAAATCTAACCAGATAATCTTCTTCTGTCTTTATAGGAGAGTCAGTGTTATTTTTTTTGTCATAATATCGTTTTAGTTCTCTATATTTTTTTCCGCCACATTTTAGACACAATTGAGTTTTTCCTCTTACTCCAACACCGCATTTCACACACGGTATTGGTCCTGTACTTCCATTTTTGATACTCTGTGCATGATTTCCGCAGTATTTGTTCACACACGATTTATTACAAGTAGAAGTATATCCAATTTTGAGCCAAGCACATTTGTTTTTTGTTTCAATCATTATATATATATATATATAAAATTTTAATTTAAATATTTGTTTTAATTATATGGAGGAATTATCCGTTATTGAACCTTCCCCTGCTAGATTTGACCTTGACAAACTATCAGAATATAAATTTAGTACTTCGATGCAGGATCTGGCATTAACGGATGAGGATGTAACCGAACGTATTCGTGAAGCAAAAAAGGAATTTCGTGACGATGGTGCAGTTAATGCATGGTCAACATTCAGAGTTGGAAATGTTACTAATATGATGAATGACAAACGAGGAAAAGTAATTATTAATCACCTTGATAATCAAAAATATTTTATTTTAATAAAATTTATTGTAAATACGGAAGAAGATATTTGGATTATTCGTGATAAGCGTGATCCAGTCCGTGTGCAGTCCGGGGGTAATATTGTTCTTTTGAGTAATAAATCTAAGCCCGGAATACTTACTGGCATTGATAAACCTTACTATGTACACAGTTATCCAGCAACTGCAGTTGTATATGGAATATTTCCGCTGAATGATAAACCTAATGTTGCGGATCTCAAACCGATGAAAATATCAAGAATAAACTGCGTAGCTGAACGAGTTACAGAGCATTTCATAAACGCGATACGTGGTAATGGTTTAACTGATTTAAGACGTAAAAAAATAAACAATTGGTCGGAGTCCGTTAAAGATACCGGAGCGTCTATCAAAGATGTCGCTGAGCTAGAAAAGAAATTAAAATTCCCAATAATAGTAAAAACGCTGACAGGAGAGATTTTATATAAATCGAAATATAAATCAAGAGGAGCTCCGATAGATATTATTGATCATAATTCACACGCATGGTCCTCTGCAGTAACAATATTTCCACGAGATAGAACGGTTAAATTTTATAACGGTGACATCTTTGATTTTATTAAAAATATCAGCAAAAGCGACCCTGTATCCGTTTGGTTATTTCAGAGTTCGGAATATGATCATTACGATCAGTTTGTACGGCCTAATGGTGATATTTACCGTACAGAATCTCTTAATGTAGAAATGGAACATCTTGCGCAGCGCCTTTGGCGCTGAAATATACTTCAGACGATGTCAAAATTAGACAATTATTAAATAATTGTTTTAGAGTTCCATCTGTAGCGGCTCATTTCGCTCAGGAAAAAAATTCATGGAAAACGACACGATCAGAATTCCTTGAAGATGTCAAGAAAAGCTGTGTAGAATATGGTCACGGTGGATTATGGAACACCAAATACGATTATAATGATGCTATCTCAGTTGATATGGCTGCATGTTATCCTGGGAGTTTTCTTGGATATGAAGTATGTTCTAAATACTTTAAGAGATTCGGACATCCTACACATGACATGACCAGGGTTGCGATAAACGGACATTTACCAGATTTTGACTTAACCGGATTTGCTCATGTAGAATTATTCGAATTTGAAGAAAATCTCCATCCGATTACTTATGCTTGGTTTGGAAGACATTTTTCAGAAAAATATTGGGTTCCAATAGTACTATTGCGATATATGCTTGATGTTGGATTTTTAATATCGTTGAGAGTAACTGAAGCGATTATATCGTATAATTCATAGAAGCAAGTTTGGTTACCAGAACCAAATAGATTTAATATCGATGATACCAGAAAAGAATTCCCTGATATTGATGAAGATCATATTATAAAAATAAATAAATGCAGAAACGAGCACGATGAGAAATTTGCAAAAGATCTTGGTAGAAAGATGATCGGTAAATTTACTCAAGGTGGTTCATACGATTATAAACGACATTGCACAAGATTGATTATGGACGATGCTGAACTAGATTTTATAATCGCTGATACAATTGAGAAAAATACGTTTATAAACAGATGTAATGCTTATTTATCAGATGGAACGAAACTAGGTACCATTGTGAGCTACCTTGATGGCGAGTCACCGCAGTTTACTCATTTAAAATCTTCGATGTTGGCATATGTTTCTATAAATCTATTATCGATGATAAATAAATTTCCTCGTCACGCTGTTAGAGTCGCTACGGATTCATTTTATGTACACAAAAAAATATAAAGATTTATTAAAACTCGGTAATGGTGAATGGGGAACATGGAGAATAAAACAAGAAAATATATTTAGTTATTCTGAATCTACCGATGTTGAAATTGTGGAGACATATTACAGAAATAATAATCAAACATCAAAGTCATCTGCACCATCTGTGTACGATCCTGTATCTAGGTATAAGACTGTTTATCTTAATGGGTGTGGAGGGTCAGGTAAAACAACTCGTGCGATTAATTTATTTATGAATAATAGTTCAGATATAATTGTTTTAACACCTACACATAAACTTGCTAGAGAAATAAAAGAACGAGGAGTAAAATCATGTACATATCACAGTTTCTTTAGATGGTGCGGAGACACATGGACTCCATCGCGGATGGGTGAAAAATATATACCTAAATATATTATATGGGACGAGATATGCACGGTGTCGTTAGAAACACTAAAAACATTTCTTGAATGGTTATTGACAAAGAATACTGCTGTGATTATGTGCGGCGATCATGGTCAACCACCACCCTTTGTTGGACAGTCTCCACATGAATGGCTAAAGAATAACGTAAATTATTATGAAGAAATAAATGATGACCATAGAGCTATTGATGAACCGCTGAAGGAATTTAAAAGATTAATCAGACTTCAGCCAGACAGAGTACAATGTGAGATAATGCGAGGAGTAATTCCAGAGACTTCTATGAATGAATTTTGGACTTTATGGAATCCCGCTGATTTAATAGTCGCGAGTAGAAGGATAGTTCGTGATGAACTACAGGATAAATTATTTACGTTACATAAAGAAAAGTTTTCAGATCTACCTGTACCTTTGTGTTATCGCCCCTCAGATACTCGACGACAGAATATTGATGTTGAAATTCCTGGTGCCTTGGTTCCACCAAGGATACAGAATCTTGTCTTGAATGATATTATTTTAGTCGATATTAATGTCGTTGAGAATGCGCTGAGTATGAATAAATCACCGTGGACGTTAGGATACGCTATAACTGTTCACTCATCACAGGGGTTCACTATTTCTGATACAAATATCTGGATTATAGATGATCGGATCGAGTGGTCAAATTTAGTCTATCTCGCCGTATCTCGAGTCAGGAGAATATCTCAACTACATAGGGTTATTATGAATTTTATAGAAAATAATGATCAAACTGTTAATAATGACGTAATAAGAAAAAAAACTATCTGGTTATAAACAATGTGACAAAAAAAAATAATCGTGACTTTGATATTGATGTTGAATTTATTATAACACTAAAACAACGACAGAATAATCATTGCGTAAGTTGCAACTGTAATATGTCATGGCAGCATTCGAATAATAATCCAAGACAATTTACCGTAGACAGAATTAATAGTGATCTCGGTCATATACGTGATAATGTGATGCTGACCTGTCTTGAGTGTAATCGACGTCGAGGCTCTGGACGTTTACAAAATTGAGCTTGGTGGTAATTGTGTATTCTCAGGAATTATTTGCAATTGTTCACGTACAAATCCACGTTGAGGGGCTATAGAATCTAGTCTGTATATTGGAGGTCTACCAGTGGATCTAACCACGCTAGAAATTTTATGTGTAGTCACGCTCCAGATAGGATCGGTTGCTCCTTTTTTACCACCTTCAAGTTCGCCAGGTTCATATAAATATCTTACTGTTACATTACCTAATACTGGTTGAGGTCATTGTCCGTTATAGCTACGGGGTATATATTTTTTTTTTTGATCGCATTAGAAGGTTTCATGGAAGTTGCACGAGTAATTTCATTATTCAACGCAGCTATCACACTCGGTAATCTTGCAACCCATTCACGAGATCTATCTTTGAGGTCAGTAGATATTTCCTTTGCGTATTGGTATCCGAATAACCGCTCGGCAAGTGTTCTATGAAATCGTTCAACGATTGCCTGATCAGGATGAATTTCAGTATGTCCTCGTCTGATTTTAACGTTATGTTTCTTCATCAACGATGATACTACTCCAAGAAATTCTTTACCTGGATCAACTTGTAATAACCGTGGCCATCGTAGACCATCACGTTGATAAATGCGCTCAAACGCAGATGCAACTTCAGATGCTGTTTTTGTTGATAACGGCTCCGCTTCTTTATATCTACTCGCAATGTCAACGACAGTTAACGCGTATTTGTACGTGCGTGATTTTCGTCCACGTGTTTTAATAGTATCGTGTGGTAAAAACAAAATATCTGCTTGATGAACTTCATTAGGGACACTAACATCAAAATGCGCGTAATGAATTCTTTTAGGTGGACTTAGGAAGATTTGCCATATTGCCTGTCGTGCTAACCATGATGCAGCGACATCACGTGAAACTTTTGCTGCTTCGGCGAGTTTACTAATCGCTGCTTTACCTCTCCAGAATCCTCTCGGGGAATAATAAGCAAATTCCATTATGATAGTTATATAATTAATTACCAGCCCCTAGCACCAGTTTACCTTTCATAGCAGTTTTTACTAGAAAACTAGCTAATTTTTCTCTGAGAGATTTATTAGGTATAGCATTTAACGCGTGAATCAATTTTATATCTGCGAGATGCCGCTGCTGCAAATCTTTACTTTTATAAGCAACATCATGAACATGACATGCTTGATCAATCTTATTTACTGGATACTCTCCGGGTCTTGGTTGATCTTGATCATCAAGCCGGATATCAAGACGAGTTCCAGGACCACAATAATTATATCCGGGTAAATGTTTCTCACCGGGGTATTTAGCCCATGGAGTTCCTGGTAATTTTCCTAACGAAGCAGCGATATCAAGACCTGTCTTTGTTGCAATAAATTTATATTTCTTGGTACCACATTTCACACACTTGCCTGTAAGTGCACGTCTTTTATTTTTTGTTGTTATTGTCGTTAATTCAGTAGTATCGGTAGGTGCTCTGCATCGAACACAATATAGACTCATATTATTTATTATATGGATATAATTGACTTTTCTGCGACACGAAAACAAGAGCCAGTAAAACACCATCCAGCGCTTCCGAATTCTATCAGAATGATTATAATAGGCCCATCTGGAAGTGGGAAGACGCAATTACTGCTTAATCTAATAATGCGATGGCTGAAGTGGGATAAATTATGTTTAGTAGCGCCATCTGTAGATGATCAGCGATGTTACGAAGTACTTAAAGATTTTAATGAAAACGCAAAATCGTTACATGAAGACAATGTCATAGACTTTATTACTGATATTGATGAAGCGCCATCCGTAGATGATCTCAGGGCCACTGGCCCTCATGGATTCATTAATAATTTAGTAGTGTATGATGATGTTATGCTGGACAAACAATCAAATCCAGCTAGAATATTTTCACGAGGTAGACATAAAAATACAGACGTGATTTATGTTACACAGAGATATACACAAATTCCAAAAGTAATCAGAGATAATTGTAACATTTTAGTTGTGTTTAGTGGAGTAGATAATCATACGCTGCAGAATATTTATTATACTTGGTGTTCAGGCGACATGGACATGAACAAATTTAAAAATTGCTTTTCAAAAGCACAAGCTGCTCCATTTGGTTTTGTAACGATAAATTTACACGATCCAAGGTCGAGATATCGCAACGGACTTGATATAATGTTTGGATAAAAATCATAGCAGCAGTAGAGTTAATTTAGCTGAGTGTGGTTCTCCAATACTCATTATTGATAATATTTATAATGGCTGTTTAATTCATAGCAGCAGTAGAGCTGCTGAACGACCAACGCGTAGTGACCAGATTGTGAAAAAATCTGGTCAATTAAAGAAGTTTTCATTATTAAGACATAAACTTTAATGTCTCAGACAAAAATTTTAATGTCTCAGGCAAGTGGTCTGTTCAGCTCTACTGCTGCTCCTCTCCCGATTGTAAATATGAAATTAACTATTATGCAACAGTACCAATGCACTTAAAACCATTATGCTAAGGCAGTCTAACGACAAAACCAGTATCCACGGACAAACAAAGTTATTACGTAAATTTAATGTTCAACTTGAAACAGGCGATTAACCAAAGAAAGTAAGCTAATGGCCTGCCCAAGCACATTCCACCGAACCCCCATCATACACAAAGAAATCGTAAACGTTGGTTGGTTGGTTGATTGAATTTTTTACGGCGCACCAGCACTATGAGGCTATTTAGCGCCATACAAAAGGTTATATCTTTCATTATTTAAAAGTGGTAAAAGATTACGTATCGACCAGCGATACGAAACCAAACAGTTGAAGATAAAACGATAAAATAGTAACGGTGATAAATAAAGATTCCAGATCAACGGGGAGTGCAAATGATGTATGACAACTAAAACAGATGAAAGGTAATTAAAATCTAACGACGGTATATATATAGCACATAAAACTGTTTAAGGTGATAGCATAAAAGCTATAACTTATGATAAATATTTACTTCCTTCAGGAAGTCTATAATATAAGAAATGCTAACTGTATCAAAGAGTTCCCTAATGTCATGCACATTGTAATAATGATTACGCGTAGGTTGGAGGTCGAAACACTCCAACATAAAGTGCTTAACAGTGAATGGTTCATTGCAAGATATGCACTCTGGTGGGTCTTCTCCTTTTAGTATATAGGAGTGGGTTAAATAAGTATGGCCGATTCGAATTCTTGCAATGGCTACCTCCTCCCTACGGACGGCTCTGTAGGAAGGAGTCCATTCTCCTAGGGTTGGCTTGATGGCATGAAGTTTGTTATTCACGGCATCATTCCATGATGCCTGCCATTTCTGACGTAAACATTCTTTGATACTACGTATAAAATCCGTATACGGTGTATTAAAATGAGATGGTTCTAGTGATAGAGCCATTTTAGCAGCGCGGTCTGCTTTGTCATTACCTTTAATTCCAATATTTCTGGGTAACCAACAGTATACTATATTGTGGGAGGTACTCAGCTCAGTATGTTTCAGGAGAACATTAGCTAATAATGGATTCTCCAGTTTCTATTATGTAGTGACTGAAGTACTGATAGTGAATCGGAGAAGATGATGCTATTTAAAATACGCTTGCTTTCAATATATTGCAATGCAAGGTCTATTGCTCTGATTTCAGCTGAAAAAATGGATGTACCATTTGGCAAGCGAACTTTTGTTGTGTGTTTTGCACTAACGAAGGCTGCAGCAGCCTTTTCCTCATCTTTTGATCCATCAGTATATATTCTTGTATAATTTCCAAATTGGGCGATTAGTTCATGGTAAGAGTTGTGGAAGATGGAAGGGTTTGTCTCCGATTTTTTTCCATCGTGTAATGTGAAAAGTACCTTTGGTTGTTGAAGTAGCCAGGGAGGTGTTTCGGAGACGGTCGTTTTCAGAATTTTTGAAAGATCAATTTTGGTACTGTCAAGGCATGGTAATATTCTAATGCCAAAGGTAGGTATGACGTTTGGTTTATTGTCATATAAGATTTTATATTTGGGTTCAAAAACAGCCGAAAAAGCAGGGTTCAGAGGGTTTGAGCTTAATTTGAGAGCATACTGTGCAGAAAGCATTTCTCTACGTTGTGATAGAGGTGGTTCGTTCGCTTCAACGAGTAGGCTTTCACACGGGGATGTCTTAAATGCTCCCAAGGCAAGTCTTATTCCCTGATGATGAATTGGGTCTAGCATCTTCAAATAGGACTTCCTAGCTGAACCATAGACAACGCAACCATAGTCTAGTTTCGAGCGAATAAATGTTCTGTATAAACTGAGTATGACTTTCCTATCAGCACCCCAGTCAGTGTGCGCTATTACTTTAAGTAAGTCTAGAGACTTCAAGCATTTAGCTTTCAAATTCTTCAGGTGTGGAATAAAGGTCAGTTTTGTGTCGAAGATAATACCTAAGAATTTTGCTTCCTCAACAACTGGAATAGGTGTTCCGTCCAGCGTGAGTTTAGGTCCATCATGATGTCTTCGTAGCTGACAGAAATGCATACATACAGTTTTTGATTTCGAGAATTTGAAACCGTTAGTATTGGCCCAATTTTGAATCTTGTTGATATTTTGCTGTAATTGTCTTTCAATTGTATGCATGTGCTTGGATCGGTAACATATTAAAAAGTCGTCAACATATAGGGAGCAATCCACACCGGGAGTCAGACACTTGGTGATGCTATTAATTTTTATGTTGAAAAGCGTCACCGATAAAATACTGCCCTGGGGCACACCCATCTCTTGATCGTGCATATCAGAGAGGGTGGAGCCCACCGTACCTTGAATTCCCTGTCTGAGAGGAAGTTTGATATGAACGGGGGCAGTCGGCCTTTTAGACCCAGATCGTGCAGGTCATTTAGTATTCCGTACTTCCACGTTGTGTCATAGGCCTTTTCCAGATCAAAGAAAACCGCTACTAAGTGTTCCTTCTTGATAAAAGCGTCGCGAATAAAGGTTTCCAGTCTAACCAGATGATCATTGGTGCTACGACCATAACGAAAGCCACTTTGGAAAGGAGATATTAAATTGTTGGTTTCCAAATACCATACAAGCCGAGAATTGATCATTCGTTCCATTGTTTTGCAAACGCAGCTAGTTAATGATATAGGTCTATAGTTGCTAGGATCTGCGCTATCTTTACCTGGTTTGGGAATTGGTATTACTGTTGCTTCTTTCCAAATTTTTGGTACATTACCAGTAATCCATAAATCATTGAAGATTTCCAGAAGAACTGTTAAGGATTGTTCTGGAAGGTGTTTCAAAAACTGGTAATGTATATCGTCAGGCCCAGCAGATGTATCATGGGCCTTATTCAAAGATTCCATAAGCTCCAACAATGAAAACGGTTGGTTATAGCTCTCTGAGTTATTCGATGTGAATTTCAACCGTGTTTTTTCTTTATGAGCTTTCAATCTTCGGAAAGCTTCTGAATAATTAGACGATGAGGAATTTGTGGAGAAACAATCAGCAAGTACATTAGCTATTTCTTGTTTGGTATTGAAATTGTTATTATTTAGCTTCAGATGTCGGAATGAATTGTATTTTCCCTTTCCATTTATTTTGCGGATCGTGTCCCAAACTTTCTTTATTGAGGAACGAGAGTTTAAAGTTGAAACATATTTTCTCCATGATGCTCGTTTACTTTCTTTAATTATGCGGCGAGATTTGGCCCGAAAAATACGGTATTTGGTTAAGTTTTCTTGCGTTGGACGATTATTAAATTTTTTCAGTGCTTCTCGGCGTTGTCTAATGGCTTCTTTACATTCTTTAGTGAACCACGGTTTTTGGGTTCTTTTACAATTCGGCGAGGACTTAGGAATAGATTCTTCTTCAATCTCAATTAAGACGGATGTAAATTGTCGAATAGGATCAATATCGTTTAGGACGGTATTCCTGTTAAGTCTAGCTGTACAAAGTGTTTCAAACTTGGTCCAGTCAGCTTTCTTTAAATTCCACTGTGGAATCGTGTCATCGATTGTAACGTTGGTGTTCTTAAGAGAGATTGGAAAGTGATCACTGCTGTGAAGGTCATCAGCTACCTTCCAATTATAATCCAAAAGTAGTGAAGGAGAACAAATTGTCAAGTCGATACATGTGTATGTACCAGTTCCTGGGTGCAAGTACGTCGGAGATTTGGTATTAAGTAGACACAAGTCGTGTCTAGTAATAAAATCTTCGACCTTTTTGCCCCTGTCGCTTATGTAATTTGATCCCCATAAAATATTATGGGCATTAAAATCACCGAGTAAAACAAATGGTGCAGGAAGTTGTTGAACAAGCGTGTCTAGTTCGTTTGGTAATAAGTTGGTGTTTGGTGGTATATAAATAGAACAAAATGTAATCACTCGATGTAGAGTGACACTCACAGCAATGGCTTGCAAATTTGTGTTTAAGGGGATGACGCTATGTGGGGCTCTATTGTTCACAGCAATAGAAACCCCTCCCGAGGCCCTGTCAACGTTCTGTAAGTAGGTGTTAAACAGGGAGTAGTTTTTAAGTGTGATGTTGTCCGTATCTTTTAAAAAAGGTTTCCTGAAGGCATAGTATTGCAGGATCATATTCGTTTAAAAGCAGGAGAATATCATTGTAATTGGCTTTAAGTCCTCGACAATTCCATTGTATGATCGTGTTCTTCATTATAAGTTTAGATTGGAGATTTTGGAGCTAGGTTAGACTTTTCGCGGAGGGAATCTATATGGTTATTTCTACGGAGGAAGTACGGGGATGATTTTTTTGTTAGGTCTGGAGCTACTTTGAGAGCATGGAGCAGTATCTTCTGCATCCATGCTCTCAATGTCCCCAAACCTGTTATAGAGTTTGATGGGGTCTTCTGACCCCTTTTGCTGCCTATTTCCTTGTGATCTGTTTTTGTTCTTTCGTGATTTCTGTTGTTGAGTATTATTGAATGTTGTTTGGGTAGATGCCGTGGTTCTTTGTGCTTGGTAATGGGGGGTGTTAGTGCTTGATGTTGACTCGGGTGCATCTGTCTGCGTTTGAGCGTCCTTCGTTGCCTTGGGATTGTTCTTCACTACAGTGGAGAAGGATGGGCCAGGAAAGGATGTTTTTGCCTGTACAAGCTTTCTGGCCTCTGGATAGGGAATGTTGGATGTATATTTAACCCTCTGTATTTCCTTCTCCTGTTTCCAGGTATCACAATCCTTGGAATTGGCGTGGTGCTCCTTTCCACAGTTGACACAATGCGGAGTGGCTCTACACGCAGATTCCTGGTGAGAGTGATCTCCGCATCGGCCACATATTTGGCTTCTTGAGCAGCGGTCTTCATGATGACCATATTTCTGACACTTATAACATCGAAGTGGATTTGGTATGTACACATCAACCTTCACTTGCAGAAAGCCAACTTTTACCACTCTGGGTACTGTTGGCTTGTTGAAGGTGAGTATAATGGTGTTGGTGTCCTGCAGGTTGTTGTTACGTTTAATACGTATTCTGCGGACTGCAGTGACACCTTCGTTTTTCATCCCCTCAATGATATCCGTGTCGCTGACTCCAGCCAAGTCACGACAGCGAATCACGCCTTTGGACGAATTGAGTGTTGTGTGGGCGAACGAGGTCACTGGAATATCGAAAAATGTTGTCATTTTCTTGGGGTTTTCTGCTTGACCTCGTCGCTCACACTCGACAAGTAGGCAGCCCGATTTTAACTTTTTAACACCTTTTGGTGTTCCAATCAGTCCCATAATTGTTTTCTCGATCACAAACGGAGAGAGTACATTAAGCGGTTTTGTGGCATCTTTAGACTGTATAACCATGAAGCGTGGAAATCAATCCACACCACATGGTTCGTCATCTGAGTCAGATCCAGTTTTGGTACGCTTTAGTTGATTTTTTTTGGAAATATCCATGTTGGTGTATTTAAAATTCAGCACCCGTGCTCCCCGCCCACCAAGGAGCCCAACAAGGGGACACTTTTCAAGTGTCAGGGATACACAGATGTTATACTCAGTAGGTAAATTCACCTCCTGATTCATCCCATAAGACATACTCAGTCGGTAAAATTACCTCCCAATTGACCCGTTGAGCCACTGCCTTCTAGGAAGTCTTCTAAAACTTGGAAAAGGGAAAGTTAAAGGGATAGAATGTAGGGGCAACGGTGGCATCAAGAGAGATACAACGAGAAAGATAAAGAAAGTGAACGAGAAATAAAGACCTCCTAGGGCTCGGCGTGACCAGCCGATTTGTCGAGACCGGGGCCATCCCGACCACCCGTCTAGAAGAAGTAGAGGCCAAAGTAGTGTATTGCATCGGAAAGCCTCTGCTCAACTACCAGGATCCTTTCCTCCTCCGACACGGGTTGCAACCCACGGCAAACAGGTTGCCTCTACTTAGTCGCCTCTTACGACACGTAGCGAGGCACGGCGGGCCAATTCTACAACCCCGGACCCGCAGGGGGCAAATCGTAAACGTCATCGCAATGACTCCTTTAAAAGCATTCAAAAAATGCAAGAGATGTTCCAATTGGCTTTGCATTGTAGGCAGTAATGAGATATGTTAAATGTTTGTACAATCCATCCGGGCAATTCAACCGTAAAACCCAGTTTAAGAAAGGTCCTGTGTTGTGGTGGTTTTGGAGAGAGCTAGGAACCTTTGACATTTAAGCGTAGTTAACTTTCAACATCATGCTGGAAATTTTTATATATTTATTTGATAAGAGTTGAAATTGTTTTTCATGAATTTGGATCCTTTTTATGTATTTCACAGGAAGAATACTTGTATTAGCAATACTATTATTGATGTCCCAATTTCCAGCATATATGGCTGGGGAAATTGTTTTCCTCTTATCATCAATGCTTTCGTTTTCTTAATATATATATATTTCTAAAATACTTCTTTTTTCTTACGAGAGATCGTAAGGTACGCAACGTATACTGAAGGTTTTAAAGACAACCGAGTGGTAGTTCCTCAGAACAAATAAGCACACACACACACACACAAACACACACAAACACAAGCGCAACCAAAATAATGCGGATATGTTAAATCTAAGGTAAATATCATGCCATACTCAACGTATTTAGAAAAGGTTGAGAATTGTATCGTAATAAAGGCAGAATTTAAACACTAAGTGAGACGATGAGAAAGAGGGAGAATACAAATGTAAACATTCACCACCCATTGGCGAATTTTACACTAACTATATATTTTGAAACTGAATTATACATGTTTCAGTGGACTGTAGGAAATGTTACTCTGTCACGACTTCAAAAGTGAAAAGTGAAAACAAAAACCTATTACGTGTACTGCAGAAGCGTAAATACCCTTGATGCGTTTTCATTTGTTACATAAGGATGCACTTTCAGAATAAATGAAATTTATTTGGTCGCATTTTTCATTTTTCACTGTTGTCCGAGAACGAATGTATACCTATATTTCCTTTTCGAAGATAAGGCGTGGTTTCATTATTACTGATCTATCATTGACTGCAGCATTATGTTGGCATGGGTTCCTACGCTGTACATTTAACAAAGATATGTTATTAAATTTCAAATCACTATTTGCATGAAAATAAGAGATTTCACCAGTGTTGTTTCACAGCAGACAATAGCGTGACTCAATTGTTAAAACGATCCACTTTCAACATGTTTATATAAGTATTAAAATTCATAACGTTGGCAAATGACCATGGAATTTGCCCCATTACATGTTGAAAATTCTTTTTACCGGCCTTTACCGTCATGTTATTTTGAAAATTATTTGCAACTAGTTCGATTTTTAGATCATTGACATTGCATTAAATAGTTCAAACGTTGTAATATCGTAACATTTACACACATTTGTTTTATGGATGTTAGATTCAAGGCGAATTCACAAAATGTCATAAGCTCCATACGTTCATTACAATGATAAGGTTATTATTGTATGAAAAATTAATATATTATACGTGTGAACAAAAGACATCCTGGTAGAGTTACAAAGTTGATTGTTCTTCGTATTCTTTTTTTTTTTTTTTCACAGACGTATTACTGCAAACATGTTGAAGAATCCTGGAGCTTTGATGTTTTGAAATATATTTGGAAAACAAACAACGATGGAAAATAGAATAGTGTCCTACAGAATATATAATCTTTGTCTTGTACATGTTCAGTTATATACAGTCTTAAATAGCCGAAATGTAGCTGTTAATTTTAGTATGGATTGAACATAAAATTCATTGAATCCCTAGTTAATTCTGTTCAAGTCTTGGATAAGTTATGACGTGATTATTTTGTATCTGTCTCTAATGGAACTAATTCAGTGACCTATGGCAGCCCACTACCCACTGTTTCCATATCTGAGAAGGAAGAGGCTACACAATCAACAGATGCACCATTAATCCCCTCCTCTGAAGGAGCATCGCCGAACGTAACAATTGATGCTGACAGAGATAGCGATTATGATGAAGAGGAAGAAGTAGAGGAGGTACAGGCAACAGATGCACCAATGAGCCCGTCATCTGATAGAGAATGAACAGTGGCATCACCATCTGTAACAAGTAATGTTGATGGAGGTATTGATTTTGATGGAATTGAAGGCGTAGAGTCAATGCAGGCAACACATGCACCTATGAGCCCTTCCGTTGAGGAAGCATCAACAGTGGCACCATCATCAGTAACAAGTGATGTTGATGGAGAAAATGATTCCGATGGAAATGAAGAAATAGAGGCAGTGCAGGCAACACATGCAACAATGAGCCCGTCCGTTGATTGAGCATCAGCAGTAGCGACGCCACCCGTAACAACTGATGCTGACAGATAACGATTCTGATGAAGAGGAAGTGGTAGAGGCAGTGCAGTGAACAGATGCACCACTGAGACTGTCCGTTGAGGGAGCATCAACAGTGGGCATCACTATTCATAACAATTGATGCTGACAGAGATAGCGATTGTGATGAGGAGGTAGAGGTAGACCAGGTGTAGGCAACATATAAACCTTCGAGCCCGTCATATCAGAGAGCATCAACAGTGGTTATTATATAAATCTTGTATTAGACCAAATAGACCTTTGTAGTTTGTACCGTAATGTCTTCCGCATTAATCATTTTAGAAGCAGGGCTTAATCTGCACCAAAAAATATATTTATCTGTATATCTGTCTATCTATCACTAACATTTCAAGATTGCTTCTTTGAAAACAGACGATGCAACTAAAAATAGAACTCAACTGTATAGCAAGTATATGGATACTAATTCCAGTGGTTATCAATATCCGTAACAATTGATGCTGACAGAGATAGCGATTGTGATGAAGATGTAGAGGTAGACAAGGTGTAGGCAACATAAACACCTTTGAGCCCGTCATCTCAGAGAGCGTGAACAGTGGCTATTATATATATCTTGTATTAGACGAAATCGACCTTTGTAGTTTCTACCGTAATGTCTTCCGTATTAGTCATTTTAGGAGCAGGAATTAATCTGCACGAAACATCAATCTATATATCTGTCTATCTATCCCTACCATTTCGAGATTGCTTCTTTCATCACAGATGATGCAACTTCAAAACATAACTCAACTGTATAGCACGTATAATAATAATAATAATTCCAGTGTTAAGCAGGTGTTTCAGGGAGAAATAATGCAAAATATCTACGGAAAGTTTAGGACAGGAAAAGAGACACGAACGTCTCCATCGACGATATACCTCACGATCACAAACACACACACACACACACACACACAACACAGACACACACACACAAAGACACGCGCGCACACACACACACACACACACACATATATATATATATATATATATATGTATATATAAAGAATTCAAATTATATGGCGAATAACAGCCGTTTCAAGCGCACTGGATTCAGCAAGGGATCACGTGTGTCAGGGATTGATAGAGATAAATGCAATAAACTGACGACGAACTGTGCAAAACTAGTATCTAACTAGCCTGAGCGCTTTGGACTCTTGATGAGTCTTTTGCAAAGGCATATATAAAACATAGACAAAACAAACAAATACAACACAAAATCCGTTGTGCTTGCAAAACTCTACATGGCTGTTTCTACATGAATTAAAGCATTGAGTTAATTATGTCTCAATCAGCCTCAATCAACTTGTTGCGGATACTGGAAAATATTTGTATGAACCTTGAAATCGATAAGCCATGGCGACATCTATTACTTTGTGTACATTTATGTAACCTCACATTATATCCAGGATATGTAATTCCTATAGTAAACAGCTTCCGATTTCACGTGAGTTTTTCCATTTAATCAAATCAGGCTTCAGCTGTGGGCTAAAATCTCTTAACCCAAAGTAGTAGAGGCGATTAATGAGAATCTTGGAAGGGCTTTTGACCAATACCTGGTCTAAAACTATTCAATAACTTTACTGTCTGTTGGAAGAGCTAGGCAGGTTTTAAATAAGCCACAATTTGGCTAAGGATTCCCTCTGCCATTCTCAGTGAGGCTGGTGTCACAACTAATGTCCTGAGAGCAAAATTTAGCTATTTCCTACAAAGTTGTTCTTCACACTCTTAGGTAGAAACCAAATCTAAGATAAATGTATGCTTTGCCTAAATGTGGCTAGTGTCTTTTAGTATCACCAACATGTATGGTTGCAAAAGACCAAAATCTAGGTAACTATGATTGGCCCAATTTGGATAACTGCAACATTGTCCCTTTCCATAATGTACTGTATGACTTTTAGGCAGAAACCAACTTTAGGATAAATATATATCCTTAGCCAAAATTTGGATAGTGACAGCAACGGCTTTTAATACAACCTGCATGTGTGGCCGTTAGAACTGAAAAGCCTAAAAGCTGCATAATTAGCCAAATTTGGCTATCCATCTCATTGTCTCTTACCATAATGTACATGTGTGACCTTTAGACAGAAGCCAATTATTGGCGAAATATATGCTTAACAAAAATTTGTTTAATAACCGCAAAAACTATTGTCATAAGCTGAAGGTGTGGATCAAAGAAATCAAATATATTTTGGATAAGTGGATGATCAGCCAACGTTTGGAAGAATTAAAATAAGAGCCTGTAATAATAAAAAAAATAATGTTACTGTATTTCTTAACAAGTGTTTATATAGTAGACTCATGCTGTATGGCACCCTTTTAATTGCAAGTGGAGTTTGGTAATAAGTAGTCAAAACCTGGTTTAGTGGTCATCTGCTTATAAAAGTTATTCTTTCCCCTCTCAATCGTCCATCAAGTTTGCCTGCAGATGTTGACCACCTGATCAGTGACCACTGGTTTTGCTCTCATGGATACTTGTGTGCTGTAACCATGATTATCTAAGTATGTTTCTTTCCCCGTCACTGTACTACTCAGCCGCACTTAATAAGACATACTTTCAATCTCAACTGCCTAACTGATTTCAACAACTGCCTCTAACTACATTGATTGCATATACGGTTCAGCCTATTGCAATCTTGCAATGTTCTATATCTTACTAATCTGTTATAAATCACCCTACCTATCCATCTACTTATATATACTTGGCCAACTATTATTTCTTTTCTTTCTCTCTATCTACTGCCTTACTTTCACATTTCTTCTCTCTCTCTCTCTCTCTCTCTCTCTCTCTTCACATTTCTTCTCTCTCTCTCTCTCTCTCTCTCTCTCTCTCTCTCTCTCTCTCTCTGTTATTTTCATGCCTTTATCTTAAATCCTTGCACATTACCTCATCTGTACATAAGGCCACCTATACAGAACACATATGTCATCATTGTGTTGGACTACTCATGTTGCATGCCATTATAAAATGTATATAATATAGTACAGAACTTAACAGTGTAACATTCAGATTTAATGAATGGCAGAATACCAAAACATCCCAGTGATTTGTATAAGGTTAGTAATTTCAGATAAATTCATGAGGTAAATAATCTGTTTTACCTCCACCCACCACCATTATATTCTAATGTGTGCCATCTACTCTGTTCATAAAGGCGTAATCAGAATATAGTCTTGTTAATACACATTTTCTGAGCTATAAAATAGAGGAAATGAATAGAGAATCAAAATGATAATACCACATTGCTATTAAATACCCATATTTTTAACGATAATACCACATGGCCTATAGATATCCTTATTTTAAATGTAATTTTAGAACTTTCTGAAACTGCATTATTTCATGTCGTGCTTTGAGTTTTTCCATAAAATGATGCCATGAATTAACTTATGCACATTTAAGTTCAGTACACTTGACCATTGTGTTTCCTGCATATGCATTTCTGTAAGGAGTAACTTAATTGGCTTTGACCAGGGAAAGTTCGAGTGGGATACCAATCCTGCATGCTCATAATAACTCACAGTTATAATCCTGCATGCTTATAATAACACACAGGTAAAATGTCTGCGGTGTGGCAGTTTATAGGAATGTCTAGCTCTGGGGCATCATGCTGCAGACATGTAGCATGATGTCCCATCCAGTCACATTATCCTTCCACCAGGCCAATCAGTCCTACCACTAACCTCTTAACGCTGAGCGCCTAGCGAGGCAGCTATTAGTAGCACTTTTATAAATCTTTGGTATGACTCGGTCAGGGTTCAAACCCACAACCTCCTGCGTCCAAGACAGACGCTCTAAACACTAGGCCACCTGAGCAGTCTGTAAGGATATGTATGTCACCATCAGTAAATGAGCTATAATCATCTAACATCAGACGATATGCTGAATATATTTCGTAATCAATGCCAATGCAGGTAGAGCAAGTTAAGCTGGAGTTTTGTATGTGATGAACAATGGAATTGTATGCACTTTGCAAAAAAGTGATCATTATTTTTTCATTCTGAACATATAAATAAGATATTTGCATCTTTACTGGCTACAGGTTTACATCTGTAAACAACCGCTAGACGGCATGTGTGCAAAATTGATTGGAAAATTGTGTTTGCTGTGATAATATAGAGCCCACGAGAATACAGTGTTGGAGTATAAACAGAAATCAAAAATACTAATGTGAAGTCTTTTGTAAATATGCCCACGGAATTGTGTCTAACTTGATGATACGTCCAGAAGGCAAAGTATAGATCTATGTAGATCTGTAGATATTGATCTTCCTGCAAAATGTAAAATTTTAAACTAACGACAAATTCACATTTTGTAATACATAATAGATAAGGTGCAATGAAGAGAACCATACAAATGTAAATGATGTAGTTTCTTGATTTGCAGCATGAAATTGTGTCCTTTTTCGAAGGATTATTTGAGAATCAATATACATTGTAAACCAATGATACAAAATAGGGAATGTTTGATGAAATATTTGCTCTGGGTGACCTCCTTTTTTAGGAAATGATAATATAAGTCAAATATACCACTTGACAAATGTATTTATTATATATATATATATATATAATAGCATAATGGATTACCTCTGAAGTAGAATTAGACTAGCAACATAAAATAAGAATTCAACCTCAGTTAATTGAAAAATATGATTAGAAATTCAGATAATTGAAATCATGTTAATGTAAGCATGCATTAATATACTAGTGTGTTTTTGTAATTATACCTGTGTGTTATTATAAGCATGCAGGATTATACCTGAGTGTTATTATAAGCATATATTCTTGTATCATTTTCAAATTGGGTGAGGAGTTCATGATAAGTGTTGTGGAAGATCGAAGGGTTTGACTCCGATTTTTTTCCATCGTGCAACTCATAAAGTACGTTTGGTTGTTGAAGTAGCCAGGGAGGTGTTTCGGTTGGTTGGTTGGTTGAATTTGTTTTACGGCGCACCAGCACTATGAGGCTATTTAGCTATTTAAATTGTCGAATAGGGTCATTGTCGTTTAGGACGGTATTACTGTTAAGCCTAGCTGTACAAAGTGTTTCAAATTTGGCCCAGTCGGCCTTCTTTAAATTCCATTGTGGAACTGCGTCATCAATTGTAGAGTTAATATTTTCAAAGGAGATTGGAAAGTGATCACTGCTGTGAAGGGCTTCAGCGACCTTCCAATCATAATCCAAAAGCAGCGAAGGAGAATAAATTGTCAAAGCAATACACGTATATGTACCCGTTCCCGGGTGTAAATATGTCGGTGATTTGGTTGGTTGGTTAGTTGAATTTTTACGGCGCACCAGCACTATGAGGCTACTTAGCGCATTATTAAAAATTCGTCAACATATATGGGGCAATCCACACCGGGAGTCAGACACTTGGTGATGCTATTAATTTTTATGTTGAAAAGCGTCACCGATATAATACTGCCCTGGGGCACACCCATCTCTTGATCGTGCATATCACAGAGGGTGGAGCCCACTCGTACCTTGAATTCCCTGTCTGAGAGGAAGTTTGATATGAACGAGGGCAGTCGGCCTTTTAGACCCAGATCGTGTAGGTCATTTAGTATTCCGTACTTCCATGTTGTGTCATAGGTCTTTTCCAAATCAAAGAAAACCGATACTAAGTGTTCTTCCTTGATGAAAGCGTCGCGAATAAATGTTTCCAGTCGAACCAGATGATCATTGGTACTACGACCATAACGAAAGCCACTTTGGAAAGGAGATATTAAATTGTTGGTTTCCAAATACCCTACAAGCCGAGAATTGATCATTCGTTCCATTGTTTTGCAAACGCAGCTAGTTAATGATGTAGGCATATAGTTGCTAGGATCTGCGTTATCTTTGCTTGGTTTGGGAATTGTTATTACTGTTGCTTCTTTCCAAATTTTTGGTACATTACTAGTAATCCATAAATCATTGAAGATTTCCAAAAGAACTGTTAAGGATGGTTCTGGAAGGTGTTTCAAAAACTGGTAATACATATCGTCAGGCCCAGTAGATATCTCATGGGCCTTATTCAAAGATTCCATAAGCTCAGACAATAAATACGGTTGGTTATAGCTCTCTGAGTTATTCGATGTGAATTTCAACGGTGTTTTTTCTTTTTGAGCTTTCAATCTTCGGAAAGCTTCTGAATAATTAGACGATGAGGAATTTTTGGAGAAACAATCGGCAAATACGTTAGCTATTTTATGTTTGGTATTGAAATTGTTAATTTTTTGTAGCTTCTGATGTCGGAAAGAATTGTATTTTCCCTTCCCTCTTATTTTGCGGATTGTGTCACAAACTTTCTTTATTGAGGAACGAGAGTTTAAAGTTGAAACATATTTTTTTCCATGATGCTCGTTAACTTTCTTTAATGGTGCCGCGAGCTTTGGCCCGAACAATACGGTACTGAGTTCAATTTTCGGGCGTTGGACGATTATTACATTTTTTTCAGTGCTTCTCGGCGTTGTCTAATGGCTTCTTTACATTCTTTAGTGAACCAGGGTTTTGGGGTTCTTTTCTTGTGCAATCTCAATTAAGACAGATGTAAATTGTCGAATAGGATCATTATCGTTTAGAACGGTATTCCTGTTAAGTCTAGCTGTACAAAGTGTTTCAAATTTGGCCCAGTCAGCTTTCTTTAAATTCCACTGTGGAATTGTGGAATTGTGTCATCAAGTGTAACGTTGGTGTTCTTAGGAGAGATTGGAAAATGATCACTGCTGTGAAGGTCGTCAGCGACCTTCCAATTATAATCCAAAAGTAGTGAAGGAGAACAAATTGTTAAGTCGATACATGTGTATGTACCAGTTCCTGGGTGCAAGTACGTCGGAGACTTGGTATTAAATAGACACAAGTCGTTTCTAGTAATAAAATCTTCAACCTTTTTGCCTCTGTCGCTTATGTAATTTGATCCCCATAAAATGTTATGGGCATTAAAATCACCGAGAAAGACAAATGGCGCGGGAAGTTGTTGAACAAGCGTGTCTAATTCATTTGGTAATAAGTTGGTGTTTGGTGGTATGTAAATAGAACAAAAAGTGACACTCACAGCAATGGCTTGGAAATTTGTGTTTAAAGGGATGATTCTATGTGGGGCTCTACTGTTCCCAACAATAGAAACCCCTCCCGAGGCCCTGTCAATATTCTGTAAGTAGGGGTTAAACAGGGAATAGTTTTTAAGTGAGATGTTGTCCGTATCTTTTATAAAGGTTTCCTGAAGACATATTATTGCAGGATCATATTCGTTTAAAAGCAGAAGAATTTGATTGTAATTGGATCTAAGTCCTCGACAGTTCCATTGTATGATGATATTCTTCATTATAATATTACAGTGGAGATTTTGGAGCTAGGTTAGACTTTTCGCGGAGACAGTCTGTATGATTATTTCTATGGAGGAACTACGGGAGTGATTTTTTTGTTAGGTTTGGAGCTACTTTGAGGACACGGAGCAGTATCTTCTGCATCCATGCTCTCAATGTCCCCAAACCTCTTATAGAGTTTGATGGGGTCATCTGACCTTTTTTGCTGCCTATTTCCTTGTGATCTGTTTTTGGTCTTTGGTGATCTCGGTTGTTGAGTATTATTGAATGTTGTTTGGGTAGA